>ML258297.1:0-50601 GCA_005239495.1 Nicotiana undulata | reverse complement strand
TGTCTTACTAGAAGAACCTGGTTCTTCTTGGTGTTCCAACTTCTACTGTTGCAGAATAATAAATGCAGTAAAGTAAAAACACAGAGATTTTTTACATGGAAAACACTTGGCTCAAAAGGTGAAAAAACCACGACCCACTCCTCAGTAGGATTTTCCCAAACTCTTCACTACAACTCTGAGCCAAACAACATTTGCAAAATAAACTCTTTTGTAAACCTAGGACTAACTATAATCCCTTTGTAGCAACCTAGCTTCTAGCTAATTGCGACAAGCTTCAAGTTAACTCTAACTTAAACAGTGTGTACCTATTACAATTGCTTCTAAGAAAGCTAAAAGATACAATATTAAATCACCTACTACAACCAACTAGACTCGAAAGACAAACATATGAAACTGGTTCTTCTAGCTGGTCAGTAGCAATTGTATCACACAAGGATTCTGCTTGCAAAATATCTCTGGGAATTTTGCTTTCAGTTCTTGACTCACTTCAGTATTTGTGCGTTTTTTTAATTCAGCAGCAATGCTTCACCTCTTTACAGAGTAAGTCGTTGAGATATGTTGTTCAATTCTAATGCAACTCTTCCTTGGTGGAAGAGTTTGTGTTTGTCTCAACTTCTTCCCTCTGTTTCTGTCCTCGCTGAACTCGAACTCTAACCTCTTATCAGTTTGCAACCTTTTCACATTAGGAGACAACCTCCTGGTTCATGGATAATTCACAATCACGTTTATCTCCTGTACATAGACGGTTCATGTGCCAATGGGTCTGTTCAAGTATGTGTGCTCTGATGGACCTGGTTCAACTGGGTAGACATTTGTCAATCTTTAAAACCATGCAGTGACTTGGGTCAACAAACATGCATCGACCGGCAGAGCTATTACACCCAGTGATATCGCCATGGCCATTCATGAAATAGGGGACGAACATAGTGGGAACCCTTCCCTCAGCTAAAGGAAAGGTACGGTTCTTACTCATGTTAACTGACTATTTCAATAAATGGGTGGAGGCAGAATCTTTCAAACAGGTGCGAGAAAAAGAAATAAAAAGCTTCATATTGAGAAATATAATATGTCGATTTCAAATACCAAAGGAGATCGTATGTGATAATGGCCCGCAGTTCATAGGCTCGCAAATCACAGAATTCCTCAAAAGCTGGCAAATCAAACGAATTACTTCATCACCATATCCCCCCGTGTCTAATGGGCAAGCTGAATCAAAAAATAAAGTCATCGCCAATAACCTAAAGAAAAAGTTGGAGAAATCCAAGGGAAATTGGCCTGATGAATTATCGGCAGTGCTATGGGCTTACAGAACGACTTCAAAAATAGCCACGGGAGAAACTCCATTCGCGCTTGTTTATGGCTCAGAAGGTTTAATACCGGCGGAGATTGGCGAACCAAGCATAAGGTTTACAACAGCCATGAAGGATGCTAATAACGACGAGTTAAGGACCAATCTAGATTTGCTCGAGCAAAGAAGAGAAGCTGCATTAATTTGAATGGAAGCTCAAAAATAAATCATAGAGCGTTATTACAACCGGAAAGCTCACCTTAGATATTTCAAAATTGGGGACTTCGTTCTTAAAAAAGTCTTCCAATCAACAAAAGAAGCTGGTGCAGGAAAGCTAAACCCAAATTGGGAAGGACCCTACAAAGTCCGAGCCATCGCTGGGAAAGGCGCTTATGAGCTGGAGGCTATGGACAGCAGGTTCTTACCAACCAGCTGGAATGCCATCCATTTGAAGAAATATTATTTCTAAGGAAAAGGAATACCCCCGTTCAGGTATCTCCACGTTCGATTTTACTTTTGTACAGTTAAAATTTTACTAACCGTTTTAGATGATAGGCAAAAAGTTAACCCATCACCAGATGATGATATTAGACCTGCAAAGACGCGAGGAAGTAACTGAATTCCCGGTCTAGCGTTACACTTTCTGATGGACACTTTAAAAGGGTTAAGCAGTCATCATCTAAAAACTATATACCTTCGAGTCCCGTATGTTTTTTCTTTTCAGGAAAAGGACCACAAGGAAGGATTAGTCAAATGCTCGAGATTTTATTCTTCAAAGCTCAAATACTTGGGGGACTACAGTATGGAAGGCAAAGACGAAACAAAGAAGACTATCAAAAAGTCAAAGCTCGAGCTTGAAGATCCATCATCCCAACGAGTCAAGTGATACGAGCAAAATCAAAAGAGCCAAAGACTCAAAGCACAAATCTTGATTCAAAAAAACCTTCGAACATGTTCATAAATGTAAACAAACGTTCAGGTTAAAAGGCAAAATATTAGTTACGAGGGAGAAATGCACATCTTTGTACTTATTTAGAAAACTATTGTAACTAAAAACCATTATGGATAAAGATCATCATCTTTGTACTTATTCAGAAAACTGTTGTAACTAAAAACTGTTATGAAATCTTTGTACTCATACAAAAACGGTTGTCAATTACGGATGGAGGATCATTATCCTTGTATCTATTCAAAAAAACTGTTATAAACAAAAAACAGTTACGAATGAAAAAACATTACCCTCATATTTATTAAAAATTGTTGTCACTAAAAACAGTTACGGGTAAAAACCCATACCTTTATAAAAACTGTTACAAACAAAAAACAGTTATTCCTTGTATTAACTCGAAAAAAACTGTTTCACAAGAAAAACAGTTACGAAATACATGATTACATCAAACATGTTAAAACAAAACAGTTGCAACATGAGTTTTAGACGATACTCAAACACATGTGAAATGCTACGAAACTTCAAACACAAAAACTTTCTTCAGAAACATTGTTAAACATGTGAAAAATTCCTATCTCTCTATTGCATTTTTACACCATTATAAAATTGAGACGTCTTCTTCATTAAGTGTCGATCAAAAAAGAGCCCTTTTTCACAAAATCGTACCTACTACAAAAAGGTACGAATAATCTAAGCATTTGATATGATAAACTCAGAGGTAAAACTTAAACCTCAAAAATGAATAATGCAAAAGACTTAAAGAGTGAAACAGAAACTCAAATCAAAAGTCATACTTGCATTAATATATTAACGGCTAAGTAAACTAAGTATTAACTTATACTTAGCCGTATTAAGTTTTTATACATTGAGGTGCCCCTAAGTTGTCATTTAGGGACTTAAAGGGATCCAAACTTACTGTAACCACCAATTGAAAAAAATAAAAAGAGGAACCAACATCTTAAACTTCTTCAGACGGGGGATTGACTTCACTGGCAGGAGGAGCAGCTTGGGATGAAGAGACTTGAGCAGTAGGAGCCTCACCTTCAGGTGAAGAGAGATTTTGACCTTTTTGAGACTTCTCAATGGTCTCCTTGATTTTTGCAATTTCAGCATTGAGGTCAAAACCCTCCCGGCTCATTTCAGTCAATGTGTCGAGACGAGAGTTCAAATACGCCCAACTGACATCGACAGTTGCCTTGTCTTCAAGAGCCTCGTAATCTTTCTCCCACAGCACAATCTCAGCTCTTAATTCATCCCTCTCAGCTACGGCAGCATCATTAGAGGCCCTTAAAGGAGCAAGAGACCTTTGCAGGAATTGAGCATTTTCCAAAGAGTTGCGGAGATCCTCTTGGGTCTGGGTAAGTGATTGCACAAGTTCGCCCAAATATTCCTCCTTTTTGTCTAGTAGGGCCTTCAAGCTCCTTATCTCTTCAGAGGCACGGGACAACTGCTCTACGAATGAGGACTCTAGGACGCTCTTATCCTTGTCTGCCTGATCAGAAGATGCCTTCTCCACGTCCAACTCTATTTTCATAACCCTCACTTGCTGCTCCAAGGTACAATTTTCTTCTTCTACAGCCTCCATGTCGAGCCTTAAGCTTTTATACTGCTCTTTCCAGTTATCTACTTCAGCATTCCACTCATTTACTTCCTGCTCCGTATGAGAAACCCTCGTCATAAGCTTCGTGCCTATAATATTGATCTACAAAAGGAAATCAATTAGATATGGTAAGTACGTTTACAAGAATGAATGGAAGAAAATGCATTCTACCTTTAAAGAAATATGCACAATCTCATTAGCCCATGTAAGGGAATTATGGCTATCCAGCTTAGCTGTCTCTGTCGGACCTATCAACGGTTTCAACCACATATCAGGCTGGCCAGACTTTTTAAAGAGGCTACCCTCTGCCGGAACTTCTATCATCACCTGCCTATTCTCCCTGGTGGAAGACCCTACTTCTGTAACAGAAGGCACGAAAGCAGGAACAGATGCGGGATCCACGTGCAAGGAAGTCTGAGAGGACAAAAAAGCCACAGGAGAGGGAGCAACGACAGGAGCAGGAGTAGCCATGGGAACAGGAGAAATAACTGGAACAGTTGAGGGAAGTTCTCTAAGAGAAGGAGAGAAAACAGCCAGGGGATCTTCATCAGCAACAGGACCAAAACCTTCACCAAATAAAAGATCAAAAGATTCACGCACAAGAGAGGGAGTGGCATCCTTAGGGGCAGAAAATTCAACTTCAGGCATGGAAGGCTCAATGACAGGTGTAGACTCGTCGTTTGAGACCATCTTCCTTTTGTGTGACCTATGGACTAAAGAGCCCTCCTCTTCCTCCTCATCTTCTGAGGTCCTTGACCCACCTGCTTTTCTCTTTGAAGAAGAAGAGCCTGAAATGATCTCCTGGGCCTGAGCCAGGGACAACTTGGGAACAGACGCGGATGCAGAAACTACACGAGTGGGAAACCCTGTCAAAGAAAAGGATTAAATGATGCTCAAAGGAAGGAAGAAGTACAACAAAAACTTCACTTACCGTGAGTCTTAACTCTCCAACAAAACCTCCCGTAGAGGTACTTCCAAGAACGTACTTCTAACGGAGAGGTTAACAAAAGCTTTTCTACCCAATCTCGGAAACCGGACATTCTCGACGGTTCCCATGATTGCTGCAAAAAGAAGAAACAACTACGGTATTGATAAAATATCTAAAGAAAAAAAGCAAGGAATGTGAGCAAAAATGTACTCACGTGCAAGATTCCACTTCTCAAGGAAGGGAAGATTCTCTTCACCTACTAAACCAACAGTATGAACAACAACATACCGAAGAAACCAACCTCGATCATTATCATCGTCAGGAGTCACTAACATCCTTTTACTCCTAGCATCCAGGGTAAAAATTCCCTGGCGGAACAGCATTGGAGAATAAAGGTGAATAAAATGATGAAAGGTAAAGGGTACTGAAGCTAAGGTAGCCAAATATCTAAGACATGCAACGACTCGCCATACAAGAGGACCGACTTGTCCCAAGCAAATTTTGAAAAATTGACAGAACTCGATGATAACTAGGTCGATAGGAGGCTTGACCCCTAATGTAAAGGGATAGGTATAAACAAAAGAATACCCCATCTTGTAAGATCTTATTTTTTGATTACTATTTGGAACGACGATAGGAAAATTGGACCTCCAATAACAATCCCTGTGTACAAGAGAAACTAAACCTTCAGTGATCTGGATAGGGTACTTGTCAACACTATCAAGAGATGACAATGAAGAAAGCTGATCTTTAAGGTCCTGAATATCCCTAGCAAAGGTGAATTCCGCAGGTACTATTTCATCGACCCTCGGTTCGCGCAAAGGTTCGTGATGTTCTCTACCTTTGGACGAAGATCTAGAAGCCCCAGCCCTCAAAGAAGTTAAAGACCTAGAAGAAGGAGGGGAAGTAATTTGAGAAGAGGAAGAACCCCTTGAAGGAGTAGAACCTAACTTCCTAAACATGCCGCCTCTTCTACTCTGCGTCAGAGCAGAAGAGGGAGTCAAATCATCTACGTTTATAACTCTCTTAGATTGGTTTGAGGAAGACATATTTACAAAGACAAGAAAAAATTCTTTACAAATAAAGTTTGAAAGTTAGAAGTTTTTCGTGAAGAAAGGAAAATAGGTATTTATACTTGAAGACAACCGTCAAAAATGGGAAAAAACAATGATGTGAAAGCCATAATTGAAGGTGTCACTTCGTGACTGATGCAGCCGCAAAAATCCCTAAAAGGTGCTAAACAATTGCAGAACCAATCCGGAAATGCCACATGGCATAAGCATTAAATGGAAGTGACAAGTGATGCCTACGTTCAAAGAAAGATGCAATGATTCGAGTGAAGCGGCGGAAAAATATTTCCACCATAAATGAGTATCCACTTACCAAATATTAATCGATAAATAAATGGTAAGTGGGGGAACTATCTGTATTGGTAAAAAAGAGCTTCACATGTGTAATAATTCTCGATGACTCAACAGTCTATGTGGAACAATGAAAACGCGACAGCTATACAGGACTCTATGAAGAGGTACGAGGCAAAGAGGCACGGCAAATCATACCCACGGGGTAATTAGCTACGGGTGTCTCAACCTGATTGAGAAGATGAAGAGACACGGTCAAAATGTATTCGGGCGGAACAAAGGGCAGATTCAGAGATCTTCAATTAATGATCCACACGTTACACAACCTTCACACAACAGTTACAGTTATTCATTGTAACGTTACATTAATGCCATAATTAGCCATTAATGTAAAATCATTGAAAACGGTAGACGTTATATTAAGAAATTCCCTATATAAGGGAATGAAATATAACTTGTAAGGGACATTCAAACTACTATTGATATACACTTTACTTTTCGTGCATCTCAATGTTTTCTATTTACACATTTTACTTACAATTCTCAGTCTTACCTTGGTTATCATAAACCCACGTTCTTCTTAAAAATAGCTTTGGTCAAAGGATTTAATTCTTTGGTTACACTATTGCTATCTTCCAACCATGATGGGTAAAAGCGCACATGCCTTGCGTGATATTGGTCTGGCTCGATGGTGTCCTTTTATACAATAATCTTTGAGTGCCACATATGCTGAGGTTCACATTTGTATGGGATGTCGTCATCCTAAAAATCTGCCCTGTAGTGACTCATTTTAGAAACTCGCGGTATGACTTGCTTCCTGCCTTCTTTTCTCATAACATTGATGGGAACGTAAGGGTATATTCCCTTTAACCTGATCAACACCAAGTGCGGACCTAGATTTGATGATGAACTTGTTAGTAGGGAACCATTCGAACATCCATTGAACTTGATCCTCAATCAAATTGTCGAAAAATTGCACCCATTTTGTAGCACTTTCTAGTTGAGCAAACCTGTCTAGGATATAGGTCATTCTCTTAGGGTGATGGAAAGCTATATGATCATTCCACGACCTTCGTGGAAACTCTTGACGGTATTGACCTCTCTGGAGATGCTCTAACAACCAAACCTGTAGCAGTAGATTATAACCCTCGAAGTGTTTGAACCCCTTCTGGTAGCGGTCCAAGGCTCGATATATGTTCGCTATGATCATAGGGACAATGGTATATGTTTTCCCCTCGATTCACACCATTAAGGTTTTAGTTACCATGGCCAGTATGGTGTGAATTTTGTCCCCTTGCATTGGAAACACTATCATACCCAGGAAGCAGACGATGAACACAAAAACCCTGCGGTGAATACAACCCAAGGAAGTGATGGAGAATTTATCATGGAAGATACGATAGGATTTTCTATGACCATATCGTTCATAGAGAAGTCAAAGGGTGTATAGGACTTCTTCAGGCACTCCAAATCGTCGTTCTTTTCCAAACCCATCATTTTAAGAAACCCCCTAGCGGTACGGTTTTCCGGTACCAATAAACCGGGATTGTCCCAAGGTAGTCCAGCGAATCCCCCTATTTCTTCCAAGAGAGGGGTCATTTCTATGTTGCCAAAATGGAACACGGACCTTTCTCCGTCCCAGAACATAGTAGCAACTTCCATCAACATATTGTCCGGTTGGATGTCCAATAAAAAAGGCAAATTTCCCAAGACCTTTTTTACATGCTTTTTTCACTTGATGAAAGATCTTCCCACAAATCTAGCAATAATGGTGTTATGATAAGGACCATGCCGAACTTTGGGACTTTGTGCCTCATTTTCTGCAAAAACAAATAAGGTTAGGCCATTTCCCCCCTCTATATTCAACTATTTAAACATCAATGATTAGCATATTGGCACTTATTTCTCCAATTTAATACTCAGATCGTGGTTGCGTCCGTTGGGATTATAGAAACCCTGGTGGACTTTTGGACAAGGCTTTTCTTAAAGGGTTATCATATGGAAAACATACTAACTCGGGCTAAGTTTGACCATGATGCATGTACAGTTATAATCAGAGTAGGGTTGCTATAGAGATCTAGATTGGTACCTTCAAGCGGACAACTTGAGGGGAAAAGGCCCGGAACCGTCGACTACACCACTGATCGACTAGTTTTATCGCAAATAAGCCTTTCAGAATTCAAATGGGTGATATATAAGAAGAGCGCAAACACTCATCAAGCGTTGATATGGTATTGATTACGCACGAGTGGAATATGATGTTGAGAATGATTTATGCAACAAACAATAGCACGTTGTCATGTATTTGCACATTGAGAAATGATAAACGCGGTATTTAATAATTGAAAAGGCGTTTAAGAAAGAAAACAAAGAGATAAATCAGTTTCCACAGTAAAGAGAAATCATAAATGCTTGAAAATAGGCAAATAAATTCACATAAAGTGGAAAAGGGAAAGGGTGTGCAAGTATTAACAGAATAAATCATGCTTAAAGACTAATTCACAAAAAATCAAGTTCGTTATGGTAAGAGCCTAAGGGTTATCCCCAGTAGAGTCGCCATGTTGTTGCGCCCCCTTTTCCTCGCGAAATCGGGTTTCGAGATTTCTGAGACAACTCCCTTCCTTTTGGGATAGGGTAAGGGATTTGAAGAGTCGCCACCTAACGGATTAAGGTGCGTTAGGGCACCTAGAGTAATTAACTCACGAAACTACTTTGCATTACCATAGATCGGGTAAGGATCGAAATTACCTTTAAGGGAAGGTGTTAGGCACCCCTCGAGGTCCACAACAGTGGGTCTCCGTCGAACTTAGTTAAGCGAATTAGTCTTAAAAAAGTAAATAAAACAACTTTAGACAAACACAGATTACTTTAAGCAAGATAAAAAGGGTCCTAGGTTTTTTAGCCTATAGGATTATTCCATGCAATACTTGGTAACTTTCCCCAAGTTGGGGTGCTACTCATAGTATTAGCGCACGGGTCATCCTCTCCTTTACTACCCAATTACTATCTTTCAGTTGTTACCTAAGCCTTCTAATGGCTTCTAACTCGTGATTATGCGTGCACTACCCATCCCTTACCTATGGTCCTGGAGGTATTTAGGACCTCTATTTAGGGTGGTTCTAGACTGACCATTGTTGCTTAAAAGGAGAAAAATCTAAGCGACAAACAAGAATTCAGATAGGACTATCATGTAAGGAGAAAATAAAGACTCATATTAACTTCCATAAGTAGACAAAAAATGCACACAATTGAATCAACAAACTTTATTGATTTAGGATCCTATAGGCAGGATATCCAGATGAGCATAACAGAATATAAGAAGCAGTTTATCAAAACGAGCATTGGGACCTACTGGCTTGCTTACTGATTTTATGAAGCTTTGAATCTGGGCATTTTCAGGCAACAAGATGTCACAATTTTTAGGCCCAGAATTCTTAATAACCCTACAGATTTGCCTAGGCGATAAGAAGAAATGGTCGAACTCAAAAATTGATTAACAAGACCCTATAGGCATGATATCTACAGGTTAATTAAAGACCTATAACATGGTTGTAAAGACAAGTTTTATCCCTTTTAGATCCTATAGACATGCTTTGTAATTTGCAGAATTGATTTAACTCATATAGACATGATCTCTAGGTGTTGACTTGATTTAAACTCCTATAAACATGATTTCTAAGTTACAAACTGACTTCACCCTATAGGCAGGATGTCAAGGAATTCAAATCCTATAGACATGATTTCTAGGCTTTGAAACTGATTCCCTTTTATTCCTATATGCATGTTGTCTAAATTTTAATTGATTTTTATCTCCTATAGACATGATATCTAAGCTGAACATGGCCAGAATTTTAAACAACTTGCTAGAAAGGTTATTATTCAAACAGATAGGATCATATAGACATGGTTACTAATGCATGTACATTATAAAATGTTCACGGATCCTATGGATAGGATTTCTAATGCGAGGGGTCTATAACAAGACTTCTAATATGCAAGTGTGAAAACACAAAATTAAATAGTTAGAAATTCCTATTTGCAGGATCTCTAAACAAATATTAGCATTCACATGATTTAATCAACATAGTAAACCTATAGGCAGGATCTCTACCCAAGTTTAACAAAGATATAGAGAACCCCTCCCCCCAGCTTTTACTAATAAACCCTAGATCTGTTTATTACAGAGATTATTACAGCCCAGAATGAATAAATTACATAACAATATTCATTACACTATATGGAGACTTCATTGGCCCAATATAAACCTAGGAACCAGGCCTTCAAACATAGTAAATCTGAATCATAAAGGAGGATCCATCCATGGCACAAAGAATTAGGTTCCTAGTGTGTCAAAGTTCCCAAGGGCCTCAGGGACCCCGGGCAATGCTCACACCAAGACCACACTTAAAGAAACAGTTCATAAATGGTTGGAAGACCATCCCCAATGTGTTAGAGTTCGGAGGAGTCTCAAGGACCCTAGGCAGTGGTCACACTGGGGGTGGTAGGAGCCTAAATAACTAAGAGTAGAAGTTTGAAAACCAGTACATAGGGGGTAAGGGGACAAGTTTAGAAAATAGTTAATTTTCAGAACAAACAAATTCAGATTACAAGACTGCAAACAGAACTTCAGCTAGAAACAAACAGAATTCATGTTCAACACATGGCTCAAGAAGGTTGGTATTTGTTCAGACTAGATACTCATACCAGTGTTTAAAGTAATCACAAAAGCAAGGACACTTGAACTAACAGACATAATTAACCACATATTACATGCTTGCAGTATCTAACAATGTTCAGAATAGGGAACATACAACTGAATTAGACAGGGTTCCATATTATTGGAGATAACTTAGTTTAGCATTATCACTAAGTGGAATCACATAGTCATATAGAAAATAGAAGCATGCAGAGATTTTGAAATAAACTAACCAAATACGCACATAGAACAGAATATGATAACAGGAGTTAAAGCATACCAGTTGAGAAGAAAGTAAACAGGAATGCAATGCCAATTTGAATCCAGAGAATCTAGCCTTGGATTTAAGCTGGCCACACAGTACATAAATCAGAACAATAGAAGAGCTTTAGACTTTGAGAGCAGAGAGTTTTTTAAGTTGTTAAAGTTGTTCAGTAAAGAAGTTGTAAGGTGTGTCCGTGTTTTTTAAATCAGAACAAAGAAAAGGTTTAAATAACATACGATAGAGTAAAACAAATAAGGTATGAAAATCAATTGCACACAATAAGGTATGAAAATCAGTTAACTAATCAATTAAGGTCATCATGAACCAATTAACAGGAAAGAATCAAGTAAGTACCACTTGATTTAAGAAAAATCTCACACGGAATCAATCAGTAGACAAGAATAAGATTAAATAAGGTAAGAAATAAGTCCAGCAATCAATTACAGGTCGGCCCTAATAATCAAAGCACAAAAATCAGGTCAGTAAGGGAATTAAGGAAAGTAGCACCAATTATTAATCACACATAAGTAAATATCCGGTAAAAATCCGATAAGAAAATATCGGTATTAAAGGAAAACATAATTTCAAACTCTAATTTAGGCAAATAAATCGATTAACACATTAATTGACAGAGCTAAGTTAAACGGGAAAGAACAGTAAAATAAATGGCCAAATAATCAAAACCCTAGGAACTACAAAAACAGATATATGGAGCTTAAGTAAAAATCAGTCGAAAAAGTAAATAAAATTAGAGGTGAAAACACTTAAATGTTAAAAAAAAAAAATTTTTTGCAGGAATCCCTTAGAATCATAACCCTAGCTTTTAGGGTAAAAGGAATCGGTCAATAATAATAGTAAAAATAGAAACAATTTAAGGAAAAATACAAAATAAACACAAAATCACTTCAGATCTAAACGTATTCAAACAGAAAATAGCTAGGTTCTTGAAGATAGCCAGAAGCGAATCAAATCTGGTTTGAACCAAATATTTGAAACCCTAAAAAATACGAAGATACTTGTACTCACATATATCAAAGTGAACATAGACGGATTAATCGAGAAATGAGAGACATTGAACCAACTTTGGTTCGAGTCTTTTGAGATTCCATCAAGTAACATGAAAAATCATAACACCAGTAGAGAGATGGGGCCAGATAAGGCATGAGATCGAAAGAGAACCCCATGAATCACGGGGGATCTGTGACGGCGGTCTAGGGTTAGAGAGAGGGGGTAAGAGAGAAGATAGGAGATAAGGGTTTCAAAGGCGCCGGGTTGGGGGAAGTGAGGGTAGGGTTAGGAGGTTTAGTATATTAAAAGGGGAAAATTGGTTCTGGGTCGTTGATCCCAAAAGATTAACGACTAGGATTAGATATAAGTTGGGGCGGGTTATGGACGGGTAGGGAAATTGGGTTTGGGTATTGGGTATTGAGTTTAGGATAATTGGGTTGGAGTTATTGGGCTAGGGTCCGAAAATGTAATTGAAGAGGGGTTATGTTTTAAATGCCTCCCTAATTTAATAAAATAATTAATAAATGATGAAATATGCTATTTGTGTATCAAAATGATTTAAAATAATTACTTAATATTATAAAAATATTAAAAGTCATTTTCGTGTAAAAATAAAGTAATTATGCACACATGAGCTATTATTGCAAAGTTATTGCAATTATAACCTGAAGACGTAAATATAATTATGTATAAAATAATTAAAGCTTAATATAAATATAAATGATAAATTTAAGCAATAAAAATTATTATAAATCATTTGTGATGCAATTAGTAATTATTTAGATAATAAAATGATGGAGTAAATTAATTAAAAATCTTTTAAAATTACAGAAAATTATGGAAAAAAATACTAATTGATGCTCATGCATAATTTTGAAAATATATATATATATATGCATTTTGAAAATATATAAGGGAAAATTGGGTATCAACAAATATTTTTTTGATTTTGGACATCATTATGATGGTTTTATTGTGTTAGATTGTAATCCTTCTACGTATAACTATTATGTTGACTGTTGTGTTATGGCATGTTATTCTAGTAACAATGATGTTGATGTTATTACATGGCATGCAAGATTAGGTCACATAGGGCAGGATCGATTTTTATGAATATATTGGCTAAGGAAGGACATCAAGGTTCTTTCTCTAAAATTGAAATTGTAACGACCCGTGAGCAGCTTCGTTTCAGGTATTATGACTCGTAGGCATGGTCGGAGTTGAATTTCGGGAAGTTCGGAGTCAAATTGGAAAGAAAATTCTCATTTTAGAAGCCTTAAGTTGGAAGAATCAACTAAGACTGGAATTTGGAGTAAACGACCTCGGAATCAGGATCTGAAGGTTCCTGCAAGTTTGTAGGATGATTTCGGACTTGGGCGTAAGTCCGGATCAGTCTTTGGATAACCCAGGAGTGTTCCAGCGTATATTGTGGAAGTAAGCATTTTTGAAGAAATTTCCTAAGTTTGGCTTGAAACGCATTTTGGTGATATTGATGTCCGTTTGGGATTCCGAGATTGGGAATAGCTTCGTATGGTGATTTTGGAGTTGGGAGCGCGATCGGAAGTGAATTCGGATGTCCGTAGGTTATTTTGAAGTCATTTGGCTAAAGATAGAAATTTGAAGGTTTTTGAGAAATCCGACCGGAAGTGGAAATTTTGATATCGGGGTCGGAATGTGATTCCGAAAGATGGAGCAGGTCCGTAATGTCGAATATGAATTGTGTGAAAAATTTGGTGTCAATCGGACGTGATTTCATAAGTTTCGGTATCAGATGTGCAAGTTTGAAATTTCAAAGTTCATAAAGTTGAATTTGAGTGCGATCCGTAATTTCGGCGTTATTTGATGTAATTTGAGGCCTCGAGCAAGTCCGTGGGATGTTATGGGACTGAGTCATGTAATTGGACAGGGTCCCGGGAGCCTCAGGTGTGATTCGGGGTGATTTCGGAGTGTTTAGCTGCTACTGTTTGCTGGTACTTCTGGTGTGAATTGCGATCGCAAAAAATTGAAGGGGCAAGGTTTTTGCCTATGCGATCGCGGGAGTTGGTGTGCGATCGCGAAGAAGGCCTGGGGCTGCTGTGTTGGCTAGTGTGAACGCAGTGTGGTGTCTGCGATCGCGGAGGAGGAATTTGGGAGGCTGCAGTCATTGGCTTATGTGATCGCACCTGTAGGCATTCAAACGCATAGAAGGAATCAAGGGGGCATCAAGTTTGGCTTATGCGATCGCAAAGGCCTTCATGGATCACATAGAGGGGCAGTGCTGGACAGTGTATTATTTAAACGGGATTTTTGGCTATTTCTTCATTTCTTCACTTGGTATGGGCGATTTTGAGGAGCTTCAAGAGGGGATTTTCATCAAGCATAACTAGGCAAGTGATTTCTTCTCGTTTCTAAGTTAAATACGTGATCTTACATGGAATTAGACAGGGAAATTAGTAGGAAATTGGGATTTTTGGAGGAAAAACCTAGAAATTTGGATTTTGGATTTTTACCACGAATTTGAGCATGGAAATTAGAGTAAATTGTATATTTGAGCTAGTAAGACTACGGGTAGAGTTTATCTTCGAGAAATTTTGGAATTCGGGCACGTGGGCCCGAGGGCATTTTTGTCAATTCCTTGAGAGGAGATGGGAGTTTATATAATTTGAATTGTTAACAAATATTAGAGTATATTTCCATTGGTTTGTCGTTATTTGGATAGTTTTGGGGCGTTGTGCATCCATTGGAGTCGTCGGAAGGGCTTGGAAGCCGGTTATGGAATTTCAGAGCGAGGTAAGTCTCCTTTATAACTTTTTGAGGGGGAATTGTCCCCATAGGTGAACTAAATGAATACATGCTATTATTTGCGGGGGCTACGTACGCACGAGGTGACGGGAGTCTGTGCGTAGCTACTAATATGCTTATGTCCGGGTAGTCTAGGACCCACTAGCATGCCTTATGTGTTGTACATGTGATCCTGCCAATAATATTAGACTGATAATGCTATTGAATTGGTAATTTATTTCCTAAGAAGGCTAGAGTGTACCTTTCTTAATAATTTAGAAAGAGAATTGATTCCTCCGTGGATAATGGTGTTCTTGATAAGGTTATATTATTGAATATTATTAAACTTGGCAAATGAATTTCAAAACAAAGATTTAAATGCTATTTCTTTTTTGTGTTCCTTAAGGAGAATTTTACCACTTTCCTGGGTAACTGTTTTCTTGATAAAAATGTGGACTTATTGTGTGAATGTGTGTATCTATGGGTGCCTGAGTCGCATGTATGATTCGCGAGCAGGATTACCCTGTATTTATGTATAACCGCGTCGCATGATCGATTCGCGAGCAGGGAAGATAGATGCATCTATGGTTCGAGCCGTTCGACCCTCGGCAGTGCACAATTTATTATTGTTGGTCCGCGCCGTTCGACCCTCGAAATTTTCTTGTGCATGATAATTGCTGCGTATTTCCTGTAATCATTACTGTTTACTGGCCTAAGAAGTTTAAAATTGCCAACTGAAATGACGAAGATTTAATGTGTTAAATGTGAAAGAAGTTGATATTTCTTATCCCTGATTATTATTAAATTACCTATTATACTCATGCTTAGCACCTCACTTGATTATATTTAACCGACTTATAGAAAGTGTCTAATTCGACATCTCGGCACTACCTCTTTGAGGTTAGGTGGGATACTTACTGAGTACACGTTATTTTCGTACTCATGCTATACTTACTGTGCATTTTTATTACACAGGTACTTTCACAGCGATGTGGCCAGCATTGGGGACTTAGGCGAGATGCATTATCCGGAGGCGACCCGCAGCCGACAAAGTCTCCCTCGTATTGTAATTATTGTCATTTTCAAATTCCTTGTCCAATCTGTATTTTGGACAAGCTTGTAGTATTTTGTATAAATTCTTAGAGTTTTTCTCATGTACTTGTGTCACCGGGTTCTGGGACGTGATTGAGATTTACTCTAATAAATTGAATTGTTTACCTGTCGTATTTATTTAATAAATTTTTATTCGCTCACTGGGCTGTAAATGAAAGGTAACGATTTCGAAAATATTAAAAACAGGAATTTAACTCAACTAGTTAATGATTGGCTTGCCTAACAGTGGTGTCCGGCGCCATCACGACCTTATGGATTTTGGGTCATGACAGAAATGCCAACTTGTGAAAATTGTCTCGCCGAAAATATTACACGTTAACCATTTGGAAAGGCTAAGAGAGCTGATTTTCCATTACAATTAATCCATTCTTATATATGTGGTCCAATGAATGTGAGGGCTAGGTCTGGTGCTTTATATTTTATTACGTTCATTGATGATTTCACATGCTTTGGTTATGTCTATTTGATTTCTCATAAATCTGAAGCACTTGAATGCTTTAAGAAATATGTGAATGAAGTTGAGAATCAACTAGACAAAATGATTAAGACCTTAAGAACTGATAGAGGGCGTGAATATCTTTCAAAAGAATTTGAAGAATTGTGCAATGAAAAGGGAATCACTAGACAATTAACTATTCTGTACACTGCTCAACAAAATTGTGTAGCATAAAGGAGGAATAGAACATTATTGGACATGAAAAGGTCCATGATGGCGCAGGCAAATTTACGTATCTTCTTTTGGGTAGATGCGTTATTGACTGCAACTTACATATTGAACAAAGTGTCTTCTAAATTAGTTTTTTCCACTGCTTATGAGCTATGGACTGGTCATAAACAAAACTTA
This sequence comes from Nicotiana undulata, assembly GCA_005239495.1. Taxonomy (NCBI): domain Eukaryota; kingdom Viridiplantae; phylum Streptophyta; class Magnoliopsida; order Solanales; family Solanaceae; genus Nicotiana; species Nicotiana undulata. Next base: position 33,789 of record ML258297.1, on the reverse strand, counting down.
AAGGATTTACGACGTTGGGGTTGTGCTGCATATGTAAAAAATTCTTTTAGCATGTTTGGTAAATTATGTCCAAAAAGCGAGAAATATATCTTTATAAGATATTCAGAACACTTCAAAGGGTATGTGTTCATTGGTGAATTAGAGGATGGAAGTGTTAGTATTGAATCACGAGATGTCACATTTCTGGAAAATGATTTTCCAAAGAAGGGCGAGGTAAAGAATGGAGAGCCTCTTTATGAAATGTTAAACTCAGATAGTCAACAAGTGTCTTCTGACACAGTTGATAATCAAACTGATCAAGATCTTATTCTTGATCCAAGTGGGAGTGGGAACTCTCTATCCCAAAATCCTTCTGACGAACCTGAATTTCAACTACGAAAGAGTTCTAGGAAAAATATACCCAAACGTACTTATGAAGTTGAAGATTATATTTTCTTGGTATCTCCTACAGAAATGGATGAGCCAAAATCTGTGACTGAGGCTTTATCGAGCCATGGAAAAGATGAGTGGATGAAAGCAATGAAAGAAGAATTAGAGTCCATGAAAACCAACAAAGTCTGGGATCTAGCTGACCTTCGCCTGGGTGTAGAGCCATTGGGAACAAATGGGTTCTCAAAGTTAAACGCAAAACAGATGGGTCAATATAAAGATACAAGGCACGATTGGTGGAAAAAGGCTTTACTCAAGAAGCTGAAATAGATTATGAGGAAACATTTTCACCATTTGTGAAGTTTACCTCAATTCGCTTACTTTTGGCTATTGTTGCACGTTTGGATTTGGAATTACATCAAATGGACGTGAAGACAAATTTTCTCGATGGAGAACTAAATGAAGAAATCTACATGGAACAACCTATAGGCTTCATCATTAAAGGCTAAGAAAAGAAAGTCTGTAAATTGGAAATATCTATTTATGGACTGAAGCAATCTTCATGGCAATGGTATTTGAGATTTCACAAGGAGGTGATCTCATATGATTTCACCATGATCAATGAAGACCATTGCATTTATGTGAAGAAGTCCAATGGAATGTTTGTAATTATTTCTCTTTATGTGGACGATATTTTATTGAACGGAAACAATTTGGAGTATTTGAAAGCTATCAAGTCATGGCTTTCAAAGTCATTTGACATGAAAGATATGGGCGAGGCAAACTATATCCTTGGAGTTAAGACCCAAAGAGACCGTTCCAAATAGTTATTGAGTCTATCTCAAGAAACTTATATAAAGGAACGTTTGGAGATTTTTCGCATGAATGGTTGAAAATCCATGGATACTCCTATAGCGAGAGGTGAAACTTTAAGCCTTGAAATGTGCCCCAAGACTGAAAATGAAAAGGAAGACATGTCTCGAGTTCCATATTCAAGTTCTGTCGGGAGCTTGATGTACGCTATGATGTGTACTCGCCCAGACATTTGTTATGTTGTAAGTCTGGTTAGCAGGTATCAATCCAATTCTGGAAGAGATTATTGGAAAGAAGAGAATTTTCAGATACCTGAAGGGAACTGCAGATTATTCACTATGTTATAGTGGAAATGATTGATACTCGAGAGGATATACAGATGCTGATTGGGCTGGTGATCGGAATGATAGAAAATCAACATTCGATTATGCCTTCTTACTTAATGGTGGTGCTATATCATGAAAAAGTAAGAAACAAACATGTACATCCCTTTCAACAATGGAAGTTGAGTCTGTGACTTATGCGTCTGCAGTACAAGAAGTTGTTTGGTTGAAGAGATTCTTTGAGCATTTGTATATTACAAAGAACTCTCAGGGTCCCATGACTCTATATTGTGATAGTCAAGCGGCCATTGCATATACAAAAGATCCTAAGTATCACAGCAAGACCAAACACATTGACATCAAGTATAACTTTGTAAGCCAGATGTGAGTTTCACTAAGGAGATGGTTTGAGGATTATTGAAGTGAGAAACTCGGGTTAGACACTTGAAGGTGTTTAGACCAAGATTTGTACGGTGTTGAATGATTAAAAGAATAAGACACACGCGCCAATATAAGGTGAGAACACCGTAATATGTGTTTCATACCACATGTGCTAGCGACCAATGGGATAATAGAAGAATGGATCCCCGCTTTTTCATTGTGTGAGATCCCGAAAAGTTATATTAACTTTTATTGAAATATCCTTTGACCTTTTACTGTATCTTGAAGTGCCAATCGATGTTGCTACTTTCGCATAACACTAATAGCCATGAGCGATTCGGCAATTCAGTGCATGTCTAGGAAAGCAGTTGATCTGGAATGAATAGATTCGCGTGGAAAGGGAAGACAACTAAAATTAGTAATAGCTTTTTTACAGGTCGACCATTACACTTAACATGAGGGTATTGAGTGTAATTATGGGTACAATATTATATTTAAACTCGAGTTCACCTCTTCCGAAGATGAGGGATCAAATAACTACTACTGGAGTAGCGAATGACGTCTGGGGTATTGCGAGTAATAATAAGATCCTCATGGTAGTAGTGATTCCTTTTCGCGAGTGATTGGATTTCTACATGTAGCTGTTAAGAAACCTTAAAGGGTTTAAGAATATTATAGCTCTTAATGCTCGCAGGTCGCACGAACTATTTGCTAGTATGAATTACGTGTGTTATTTCCATGGTACAAGCTTGGATCTAGTCCACCATGTGCGAAGTGGGTGATGCAGGATATTGAGTTTAAATTAGGGGTCGCCCATGTGGACTGACCCGACCCACTTATAAGAGATAAGGCTGATGGAAGTTAATTAACTCTCATAAGGATAGGAGAAGTGTCACACGTTAAAAAGAAGTGGCAATGTAGAAACAGAAGGTTATCGGTAGTTCTTCCCATCTCCTCTTCTCTATATATTTCTCTTGAGTACAGAGATTTTTTCTGGGCAAGAAAAAGTAAGAACACAGTAAACTTTAGGCATTTAGTTTGTGAACAAAAATTCTGTTTTCTGGAGATTCAAAATACGATTTGGGACAATTCCTTTGATAGTGAGTTCAACAATCTTCACTGCGACAAAAAGATACACAATTTGTTGTTCTCGCCCCTCATTATTATCTATCAGTTTTCTCTAGTAGCGTCACGATGCTTGTTTTTTCTCTCTCTATCACATGCTCTCACGGACCCCCTCTGAACATTAGCCTTTAGTCTGTCTCTAATTAGGCAACAACCCTTGTTTTTTTTCTTCAATAATTTAATTATATTGATGAAATAAATTTTTTTGATTCCTTAATTAACTTCTTTGTAATCTAATAGTGCTAAGTTCGGGTAGGATTATCGCGTTATGTGAAGTAATTTGTATTAACTACTATCAATCCAAATTTTACCCAAAAATAAAACATAACACAAAAGTTGCGTGTATAATCATGATTTAATTATATATGAGATGCAGCACCCAAATTATATATTAGTTATAATTTTACCGAACATAATTATTTCACGCAATAGTTTATATTTTTATCTAGACCAGGTAACGAAAATTTCGAAATATCTTCCAAGAATTTTCAACTTTTCTAATAGTGGACATCATGATTCGTTAAAAAATCTAGCAGCGTTATTAAGTTGTATGATTAGATTACAAATGTAGTATTTAAATTAATTGGTAGCTTAGGGTGCATTTTTGAGATTTTAAACTTATCAATTAGCGGATAAGGTTCATCTTTTCTTTTACTCATAGTTCAACTCTTTTTTTTTTCACTCCGAAAAGGTTACAGTAGATATAATATCGAAATATTTAGAAAATAAATAACAAGTTTCTTTGTCCTTGCTTGAATTTAAACACAATCATCAAGGTTCATAGTCTGATGGTATTTATGATAGTCCCCCTTATATATTAGGTGAGTTCGATTCTGGTTGTTTTTTTTTTTTTTTCCTTTTTCTTTCTTTTGTTTACCTTCAAAATAACAATAAATTTATAAGTGATTTGAAGGATACATGGATTAACTTGACACAAAACGATAAATCAGATTGCAATTGAATAAATAATAATAAAGTAAAGGCAAACCACACGAATTGAACAGCTTCAACCTTGGAAGGTTAGCCACCCTCGAGCGGAACGTACTTCGATCGATATCAGGACAAAAGAATAAGAACTTAAAGAGAATAATAATATATTATTTTGGAATGTGTGTTACAATGTGCTAAATGAATTATCAAACCTCCTTTATACAATAGCGGAGTCCTACTTTAGGTACAATTCTATAAAAGATAAAAATCTCTTAATTTGCTGATTGCCGGTCCTTTACTGATACGTGCCGAGATTCCCACCGTAATATCCGACCGGTCCAGATAGTTCGGTCTTCTGTTGGTTATGCTAACAATGTTTCTTCGAGCTCGAACAGGGCTAAGGTCGACTCCGGAATCACGGACTCAATGTTCTCGAAGGCAGGCGTTCTGACCCCGTGTTCTAGCTCGGTGGGACTCGGGTTCGAGCTTCAGTCCTTGGTTGTCATGTTCCGAGACTAACCTACCTTGTCGTAGGAGAGCTCGATTACGGCCATGTACAGATAGTCCCCTCGTTTTTCGCAGAGTAGACGACGAGAAACGACATGAGCTTCCAATCCTGACTTCGATACCCCTTGACAGAAACGACAAAACAGACGAAACGTCTCATCAGTCAAGTCTTAGTGGCATTAAATGCTTGTCAGTTTTTGGTCGGCCACTCCTGGATGCGCACCGTCACTGAAAAACTATAAATACCCCTTCCTTTGTTCATTCAAACTATACATCCAAGCCTCCTGCCCTCGTGTCTAAGAAATTTCAATACTTCAAAGCACTTATATTCTGGTTAATTTGAGATCTTTTACAAGAACTTTCATTCGTCTTTACCTCAAACCATCAAGTTTACTCTTTCAACTTCTTCTTTTTCCTTGTTTATTCTCCATCTTTCAAATAAATGACGAAGAATTCAAAAACCATTCCCAAAAAAAATTCCTTCTACCTCGCAGTCGGCTACTGCGGAGATCATTTCTCGTATTGTTGTCGAGGAACCAGTAACGGAACCTCCTCTGAAAATGTTCATCCCCGAGGGGTACCCGGTCAATGCTGATTTTAAGGTTGAAAAGCCCTCCTCGGTACTAGGACGGTGCCAGGAGGTCTCGAGGTACATCTGCTCGATCACCGAGGAAATTCTCTTCGAAGTTAAAAAGGTTTGCAACTGGATTGACAAACATGTGGTGATTCCCGAACCTGGCGAAGACATCACCACCCACGTCGAGGGATTTTTAAGTGTTTACCCTTATCCCTTCACGTTGGGCACCTTGGACCCGGTTATCATCAATTTTTGCAAAAGATACGAGGTAACCCTTGGTCAAATTCACCCTTCTTTCTGAAGGATCGTAATCCTCTTCCGTTTTTAGTAAAAAGATCGAAGCTCATGCATTTATACAGTCCCCGACTCTACCGGGGGATTGATCAAGCTCGCTCGACGGGCCAGTAAAGCCCCATTGTTTAGTATTGATAAAGATCGAGATCGAGGTTGGATAGGCCGTTTCATCCAAGTGAGGACCTCAGACTTGATCCCGACCGAGCACATGTCGTTCCCTGAGAAGTGGAACATGTCACGTAAGTATAATTTTGCTTCCAATATTTAATTTATCACTTTTTTACTTTCTTCTTATCAGTGTTATGCGGTGTTGCAGTTGTCGCTTGGGTCCCGAATGCATTTCCTCGACTCAAGTAGTGGTCGAGGGAATTGTGCAACAGAGGCCCTATTTCAAGCGTTCATGGCATGAGCTTTCAAAGGGTCAATGGGAGGCCCGTTCGCACAGTGAGATCTCTTTCAGGAGTAATATTTGGTTTCCCTTTTGTATCATTAAGTCCTCAATTGTTTTGTTTCATTTTGTAGGTTTATCCAAGGATGTCAAAATGAGGCCCCCATCTGGTAGCGATGATTTCCCCACCGAGTACCCTGCTTTAAGACAGGGTGAAGAGAAGAAAAGGAAAAGGGCTCTGAGTTCTCCGAGCTCGGAGAAAAAGAATCCAAGGATAAGGTTGGTGCGTAAATCCAAGGAAAGCACCAATGCTCGAGCACATCTCCAAATTCACTCTATCGGCTGAGGGACGAATCCGAAGGAGAAGGAAAAGCCTTCGATCTGGTGGCCAGCGTGCCATTGTGGCTTGAAGGGCTAGGGGCCTCCGAACTAGAGGGAGGCAATGCCGATCAAGTGAGGGAGGTCGAGGACGAGGCCGAGCCTGAAGGAAGCAATGTACCGAAGGAAGCACTCGGTGAAAGATCACTGAGTCACCTCGTTTACTGAGTCAATGTATAACGCGGCCCAAACAGCTGAAGGAAGCCCTAATGAGGGGGCCCATGGAGCGGATGACCCCTTCCACGGGTTTTTTGACAGAGTGGACTTTACGTCCACGGAGGACGTCACTAGGTTGGGTGACTTAGAGATACCGAGGAAGAGCCCATCTTTGGGAGCAAGCAAACCTTCCTCGAGCCCCAAACTGGTCAATTGATTCCCTACTCCGAGTGTGGATCCTGGCCGGAAGCGATCCATCACTATCTTCCTTCCGTAAGATGCCCGGGTCCTCTCCTCCCTCGTAAAGGTGTCCATGTATCTTCAATGTCTAGTGACCAAGGATGATCAGGCTAAGATGAACGAGGTGGATGCACCATGTTTGTTCAACAAAGCACAACAAGCATTAAGCCGGGTAACCTCATATTTTCCTTGATGGTTTTCAATTTGTACTTAGGTTATTTTATAGATAACTCTAACATTTTATCTTTGTGCTTGTAGTCCCCGATGCTTTACCGCGACACTTTTATCCAATATCGGGATAAGCTAAAATAGCTTGAGGTCGAGTTCTGAGGGCTCACTGAGAAGAAATATTCTTACAAACTTCTCAGTGAGCAGCGTGAGGGGGAGGCTAAGAGCCTCTGAGCTGAGCTGGAGGTGGCTCAGAAGGAGCATACCGACTTGGTTGAGTAGGTAAAACTATTTGAGTTTAGTACCGATGAGCTAGGCTCGGTGACTAACAGCCGGAATCTGCAGGTCCAACATAAAACCGATCGAATTGATCAACCACGAGCTGAGATGGGTGTTGTCAAGGACGAGACCGATGAATGGAGGGGCATGACTGTCTGGCCTCAAAAAATGAGGCTGCTCGGGCGCAACTGACTTCAGACGAGGTCCAACTTTGAGCGGGAAAGGAAAAGGCCAAGGTGCAGGCCAAAAATGTTGAAGAGCTCCAGTCTCAGCTAAGTTCGGTTGCCTCTGATCGAGAAATTATGGCCAAGGAGCTTGAAACGGCCAAGTCAGCGGCTGTGGTGGCTAAAGTCGATGTCGACAAGATGGTGTCCCAATATAAGGTTGATGCCAAGGCGTCCCAAGACCGCTTGAAAGACATTGTTGAATATGAGAAGTGGTAGTCACGAAGAGAAGCCTCGGGGAGATTCATGATCGTGGTTTTGATCTATCGGCCGAGATTGAAATCGCTAAGCGGCTTGAGGTTGAGCCCTAGAAATTGGCTTACCCCGAGGAAGAAGAAGAAGAAGAAGACTCTGAGGGTTCCGGTGGATCCGGGGGTGAAGAAGACCATGCTATTTAGATGCCTTTGTAGATGTTTTTGCTTCTTGTTTTTTGTATATTTTGTCAAGGCCATTTAGACGTTGTAAAGATTTTATGTATATATAATATTAGGCTTCCTTTTCCCTTTGACAATTTCCAAGTTTTGTTTTCCTTGCTTTATTCTTTATGTTTGCAAAGATCGAAATGCCTTAACATGAACTAGTTACGTCATGTTCGGAGGTTTGAACATGCCTTGCCTCCACATTATTTTATCTAAGGCATCGTGGGGGTTCGGTATGAACATAACTTTTTCCCAAAGTACTTATAATTTTTTAGATTATAGTTTGCCTAGGGTAGCTTTTAGAAACGGTTTAAATGTTTTTCAAGGCCTTGTTTTTTATTACGGTGACAGACGTCTCTGAGTCATTTTAATATGGCTGTAGCCTTTTTAGTTTGGGTGTTGCCCAATGGTCTTATCGCCTCGAGTTATCCGAGCTTTGCATAAGATAACAGTCCCCGAATGGGGATGGTTGTAGCCTTTAAGGTTTGGGAGTAGCCTAATATGTCTTGTGCCTCGAGGCTTCCTTAGCCTGAGCCGTCAGAGTTAGTTTTTGGACGACAGTCCCCAATTGGGAGTGATCCTTTGAACCCGGATAATGGCGGCACTTGGGATCGATACCTTTAGGGGATCAGATGTAGTAAATTTCTTAAGAGGAAAGAAAAAAGAGAAATTATTAAGGGACAACATATTTATCTGCAAGGTAGAGACTTCTTTTTTATTCTTGTGCGTAATAGTTACACATGTGTATAAGCTTTGTGTCAGGGCTCGAGCAGTCTATGAGGCATGGTTCATTTGACTGTTTGGCCCTTACAGTAAATCCTATCGATCGAGCCGAGACCATTTAATCATAAAGTTTCTTTCCTTGCTAAAGTCGTTATCCGATGGTAATGCCCCCCCAGTTTTCGGGGCCGATCGTAGAGAGGCCTCGAATATTGTTTCGTGATCTTTGATACCGGTTTGTAACTGGCCTTCAATTCTAAGTTATCATGAATTATTGTAGCCTCGTTAAAAACCTTGCCGAAAAACCATTTTGGACAAAACTGGTTCAAGGGAAAAAGAGTGCAACGCGCGCTTTCAAGCCTAAATATTGTTTCGTTCCTTATTTGTTACGTGCAAGTGTTAGTTCAAAATAAAAGAAATAATGGGTTTGTACCTTAGCAGTAATATCGTTTCAAGTGAGTTATATTCCAGTTGTTCGGTAGTTGCTCGTCGTTCAGTGCTGTTAGTTTGTAGGACCCCTTTCCGATGATCTCGATAATTTGATACGGGCCTTCCCAGTTCGGCCCCAACTTCCCTTCGTTCGGATTTCGGGTATTTAGTGTAACCTTCATTAATACCAAGACCCTGACATTGAAGTGTCGAAGGTTGGCCCTTCGATTGTAATATCTTTCTACCTGCTGCTTTTGGGCGACCAACCGCACAAGGGCTGCTTTGTGCCTTTCATCTAATAGATTTAGGCACGTCATAGCCTCATCGTTAGATTCCTTGGTTGCATATCGGAACCTAAGACTTGGTTCTCCGACTTCGACCTTTATTAGAGCTTCGGCACCGTAAACCAGTGTAGGGGTGGCCTTGGTACTGAAATTCAAGGTCGTAGAGGTATGCCCATAAGACTTCGGGCAGGATTTCCTTCCATTTTCCTTTGGCGTCAGTTAACCTCTTTTTGAGGCTTTGGAGTATGGTTTTGTTGGTCGATTCTTCTTAATTATTCCCACTAGGGGTGATATGGCGTTGATAGGATCCTTTTGATCTTGTGGTCTTTGAGAAACTTGCTTACTTTGTTGCCAATGAATTGTTTCCCATTGTCGCACACGATCTCGGTCGGCATTCCAACTAGCATATGATGTGGTCCCAAATGAAGTCGATGACCTACTTCCCCCAAACCTTTTCGTATGCCTGGGCTTCCACCCACTTAGAAACATAATCAGTCATAAACAATATAAATTGAGCCTTACCGAGTGCCCATGGAAAGGGTCCAACAATGTCCATTCCTCACTTCATGAACGACCATAGTGACATAGCTAAATGCAACAGCTCCCCAGGTTAATGAATCATCGGAGCATGTCTTTGATATTCATCACATTTTCGTACGAACTCCTTCGCGTCTTTTTCCATATTGATCCAGTAGTAGCCGGGTCTGGTTACTTTTCCAACCAATGATTTGACGCCTGAATGATTTCCACAGGTGCCTTCGTGGATTTCCCTCAGAACTTACTCGGTGTCTCCCGGTCCTAGGCATATCGCGAGCGAGTCATTGAATGTTTTTTTGAATAGGGTTCCGTCTTCAGACAAAGTAAACCGGGCTGCCTTCGTACGCAGGGCCCTCGATTCTTTTTGATTCGCAGGCAGTTTCCGATCTTCAGATATTTTATATATTTGTTTCTCCAGTTCCAAGTTAGGCTCATTGAATTAATCTCGGCATGGCCTTCTTCCACTACCAATCTCATAAGTTGTACGACTGCTGATAACTAGGGATTTTGACCTACTATTTACTCTCTTTTCTTAGGTTTTGGGGAAAAAATGTGTTAAGGTATTCCCGAAAACTAACTCAAGGTTCTTACTTGCTGGTTTTGGATCAAAATGAGGCAAAGAGGTCAAAACAAACTTAAAAAGGAGCCAAAATTGCACAACCCATGATCTCAACAAAAGCGCTGATAGTGCCACTTTTGCGCTGCTGCGTAGGCCTTACCGCTGAGGCAGAATACTGAGGGAGGCCACGAAAGTTGAATCAGAGAGGTGGATTTTGAACTCAATTGGAGATGTTGACAACGTCACAAAAGTGCGGCCGCGAAACCATTGGCGCGGTCGCGGCGGAAATTCCGCTGAGAGCAGTTATGAAGAATCAAAGAGCTAGCAATTTGGGCCAAACACAAGAACGCGGTCAACGCTTATTTTTTGGGGTCGCGCTATTTCTTACCGCTAAAGCGAATAGAATTTCGTTGGGAGTGGAATCAAAGTTCAGAGAGGCCACATGAAGAAGTCTATCTGGTGGGGCGCCTGTTTTTTCGCTGACAGCGGGACCTCCGTAGGGGCATTTTTGTCTAGTAATTTTGGTTGTGTATAAATAGTTCTTTTTCACATTTTTAGGTCATCTTATGTTTGTAGAGCACGTGAACAACAAACTTTTTCCCTTTTGAGTAATTTTAGAGTAGCTTTAGCCCATAATCTTAGATTTTATCTTTGTATTTAACATTTATGGCTTTAATTTCATCTACTCTTTTGATTTCTACCTTGAATAGGAGTAGCTAGACCCATTAGCTAGGGTTGTGACCCAACCCTAATGTGGGTATCTAATGGGTCTTTAATATTAGGGCTTACTTGTTATTGGGTTAGTGATATTTGGCTTGTTCCATGCTTTATATGTTGAATTAGTGGTTGCAAACACTATTCATGCATTTTTTACTAGAGTTGTTCTTGAGAAATATGACCCAAGTCTAGGTAAAATAGGCTAACAAGGAATTGGGGTGAATTCAAGAGATTGATAGCGCCGATTAAAGGGTAAACCTAGAGATAGTAATACCCGACTTGAACCAATTTCACTTGGACTTTTGAAACACCCAATTAGGCTTGAGAAATCCAATTCGGGAAATGTCACCCAAGCTACCGAGATGTATAGTGTGAGTAATTGAGTGTGAGGTTATATCACGAACCCATGTACAACAAGTTTGACCTAATTTCTAGATCCCATTAGATACTCACCTAGGTGTAAGTCTCTTCCCTAGTGTCCTTTATAAATTTAGAAAACCTTTATAAAAAATATTATACTTAGCTTAATCTTAGTAATTGTTAGTAATACAACTAGTATAGAAACAAACCAACCTATGATTAGAAGAGTGATTAAGAACAAGATACATAGCTAAGTCAAATAGGAACCCAACTCCAATATTCTAACTCCCTATGGATTTCGATCCCGATCCCATCGGGTAAAAGCTACATCAACCCCGCCTTGACATTCTATAGTGGTGTAGGTAGGAGCCGATCACTTTTTGGCGCCGTTGCTAACAGGATAAGCCATTTGTACCTAAAGCGATTAAACAAAAGTTAGTAAAATAGAAGGAAAGAAAAAAAATCTACACAACTAATCAAATAAATAGACAACATCATTTAACTCCCCGGCAACGACACCAAAAAGTGATTGTTCACACCGATCACACGGCGCTTCGGTATTTGTTGACAAAGAAGGACTCCAAAGCTAGACTTATGAGATAGGTCTTGTTGCTTCAAGAATTTGACCTCGAGATTATTGACCGGAAAGGTAGTGAAAATCAGGTTGCAGATCATTTGCCCCGACTAGAAGAGAAAGGGAGGCCAAAAGATGGTATTGAAATTAATGATACTTTCCCCGATGAGCAACTCCTCTCGATCTCCATGAATGATATGCCTTGGTTTGCGGATATTTCCAATTTTCTTGTTACCGACATTGTCCTGTGTGAGCTCTCTTCTAACCAAAGGAAGAAGCTTAAACGAGATAGTTTGGACTATTATTGGGATGATACCTACTTGTTTAAAATTTGCAATGATGGAGTGATTCGCTGGTGTGTTCAAGAGGAGGAGCAAATGAGCATTCTTTATGCATGTCATTCCTCTCCCTACGGTGGTCATCACAGTGGGGCGAGGACATCTTCCAAAGTTCTGAGTTGTGGTTTTTATTGGCCAGCCTTGTATAGAGATGCGAGTAAGCTTGTGAAGAGATGTGATGAGTGTCAAATAGAGGGAGGAAAATCAAATAAGGATTAAATTGCCTCACAACTATTCTTTAAGTTGACATATTTGATGTGTGGGGCATAGACTTCATGGGCATTTTTGTTAGTTCGTGTGGAAATACTTACATTCTTGTGGCGGTTGATTATGTCTCAAAGTGGGTCGAGGCCGTGGATTTTCCCAACAATGAAGCCCGGAGTGTCATAGCTTTTCTCAAGAAGAACATTTTCACACGGTTTGGGACTGCTCGGGCAATTAAAAGTGATGGGGGTCTCAGTTCTATAATAGGGCATTTGATACTTTACTTGCTAAATATGGTGTCAATCACAAGGTTTCTACTCCTTACCATCCTCAAGCTAGTGGGCAAGTGGAGGTTTCAAATAGGGAAATCAAGAGCATATTGTCCAAGACTGTGAATGCCAATAGAACGAATTTGTCAAGGAAGCTAGATGATGTGCTATGGCTTATAGGACAACATTTAAGACTCCAATCAGTATGTCTCCTTACCGGTTGGTGTTTAGAAAAGCGTGTCACTTGCCGGTTGAGCTGGAATATAAAGCATTATGGGCCTTAAAGAGGTTAAATATTGAGTGGGACATTGTAACAAATCTCCGGGTAGAACATCTCAATGAGCTTGATGAATTTCGGTTTCAAGCCTATTCTAGCTCATTATTGTACAAGGAGAAGATGAAATATTTGCATGACAAAAATGCCAAGAACAAGGAATTCAAAGAGGGAGATTTTGTCCTCCTCTTCAACTCCCGATTGCGTCTCTTTCAGGGAAAGCTAAAATCCAAATGGAGTGGTCCCTTTGAGGTAGTGGTTGTAACACCTTTTGGTGCCCTTGACTTAAAGAACAAAAATAGTGAAATCTTCCGGGTGAATGGGCATCTTGTGAAGCATTACTTGGGAAATTTTGAAGACAGCCACGTGGTGGCTTTGATAAAGTTCAATTGATGATGGTAACCTGCATCGTGCCGCGACGTTAAATAAGGTGCTTCTTGGGAGGCAACCCAAGTGATTTTTCTTTCTTTTTCATTTTTCTTCTTAGATTAGGCTCTTTTGAACTAACTGGTTGTGAGATTTTTGTAGGACTTGTTTGATGCAAGTGCAGGACACATATTGGAAAAAATTGGCTAAGCATGCACAGAACTGCTGTCGCGCTCCAAATTCCGCGGTCAGCGGTGGCAATTATGTGGGGGCAAATTTGTTCCGTAGATGTGACAGTGGTAGAAATTCTGCATCCGCGTTCAAAATTCCGCTGACAGTGGCCTCGTTCCGCGGCCGCGACCATTTTTCTGCTGACACGGTGGAATTAAGGCCTCAGATCTTCAGCTTGTGAAAAGCGCGGTTAGCGGTAAATTCCGTTGTCGCGCCAGGTGAGTCGGTGGGGCCTAAGGTTTAGTATAAATAGAGGTGGCCTCATACTTTTATACTTTTCTCACTCTACCATTTCACAGCCTCATTCAATGTTCATCATACTAAACTTGTGCATCTAAACTCCATCTAAGATAACAAGTTTCACTCCTACAACAAATCTAGCTATTGGTATGTTCAATCTCTTAGTTATAATTGTAGATTCTTCCTCTTTTGTTTACTTATTTTTAGTTTTTTCTTTCTAGTTAGGGTTATTATAGACCTAAAACATAAGCATGCTTAACCAAGTGGTAAAAATGAATGGGTTATGGTTTTTTAATGCCTATTAGGGTTTTGGGTGTTTAATTTTGCTTGATTAATGCCAAATTTGTTGAGAAATGTAAACCATAGTTCATGAACTGTTGGTCAATGCCCGTTCTTTTCAAATTTCTCTACAGCGGCATAAATTTTGCGGTTAGTGGATTGCCGCTTTGAACAAGTTGTGAACACATCATTTTTGCCTGCAGAGATTGAATTATCACTGTCAACGGTCAACATTCTGCGGCCGCGATTATTTTTTACGCGGACAACAGAAATTAAGTTCGTAGAATAGTCATGAGGATTCCGCGGCCGCGTTCGTTTTTTCGCTGTCAGCGGTGGGACTTTCGTGGCCGCACCCACTTTTCCGTGGTCAGCGATGATTAGATTCAGAGGATGGGAAGTCTGATCCCCATCATTTCACGACTGCGCCCCATTTTCCGCTGTCAGCGGTGGGCTATCCGCTACAACAGTTCTTTTTTCGCTGACAGCGGTTCTATCTGCTTCACCTTCTACAACTTATGTGTGTTTACATCTAATGGTTCACTGATTACCAAATGCTAACGAGCTTTCATGTTTATGTTTTCAGACAATGGTTCGTTCCATAGGAGGTCAAGATAAACAACCCGGAAGGGGAGAGTCCTCTCGAGGACGAGGAAGGGGCAAACAACCAACAACACCCTTAGCCCCGAGAAGGGTAGTTGGAAATAAGCATACTCTTCGGAGGCCCACTCCAGACCCCTCGGAGTCGAGCGAGTATGTTCCCTCTTGGGAAATTTCGGAGGGGGAAAGTGACCCAACTCAAGAGGAGACACAGTCCCAACCTCGGCGTCTTATAAATGAGTTCACCTTTGTATCTGGCTCTTCGGATAACTTAGGACTCAATGATACTCCACCTCCTCCGGCCCCCAGTGCAGCAGCTCCCTCCACCACACCTGTCCCAATACATGTAGATAGTGATGATGATGCTCCAGATGATGGCAGGGGTGGTGATACTCAAACAGGTGGATTGGAGAGTCTCGGAACCCGGTGGTATGGCAGGACCGATTCATGAGTGAGAAGGCTTATCATGAATTCAGAGAGTGGTGGCTCAGTGGAGGGACCTTCTACCCCACAACCCAAACGTAAAAAGGCAATTCAACGAGAGGGTGGGGTGGAAGTTCTTCACTAGAAGCTTGTCGGAGGCCAATGAATTTGTGGTCAAAGAGTTCTATGCCAATGTCGCCCACATCAAACAGGGCACGTACCTGACCAAAGTCAGCAACAAAAGGTTCTATTCAATGGACAATCTCTCAATGATTACGCGGGGTTCAATGATGAAGATGATATTCTTTATAGAGAAAGTGGAGCTAGATGAGTTAGCTCGCCCGTGGCTGGCCTCCGCGATTGCTATTCCCGGCACTACTCCAGCGTGGATGACAGTAGGGGTTCCTAAGGCTTTGAGTTTCGAGGCAAAGGGTTGGGCCATATTTGTATGCAGCAGGATAGATCCCACCACTCATGACAGATGACATGACTCTTTCTCGTGCTCTTATTGTGGGGGCGATTATGGAGGGATTCCTGATCAATGCCGGGAATATCATGGAAAGGGTGATTAACAAGACGATTCAGAAGAATGAGAATTCATATACCTTCCCAAACTTCCTTACTATGTACTTCCAGGACCAGGGAGTAGAGGGGAGGGATTATGACACAAAGGTGAAGCCAAAGTTAGCCTTTTCCTGGTACAGTTTGAAAGGCCCCGACAACTCCAAGGTTAAGAGCAAAGTAACCGCTCCCACAGGTTCAGAGCCATTATGCTGATGGGTCTTTTGCTGCCATGCCACAGCCTCCCACCGGACCATCTACCTCCATTCCTACCTCAGTTCCTTCTTCTTCAATATACCCTCAGACTACTCTGAGGGTAAATCAAACACTGGCAGGCATTAGCAATTGGTTGCAGGTAGCTTCAACCAAGCTAACTGTTATATCCACTGCCGTAGCAGCCCAGGCAGCCCCAGCCCAGATCCAGTTTCCTCCATCGTTGGAGGAAACCTTGAAAAGCTTAGTTGAAAACCAGAAGCTGGAGTCCATGGGCACACATGAGAAGGAAATCAAGTCCTTGGGTAAGGCGGTGAAAAAGATAAAGAAGAGTCAGGATGAGCTGAAGAAGGAAGTGGCCAAGCTCACTACATCGTGTGATATCCCCCTTGATCTACTCATAGGAGTGCCTTCCCCTGCAGCTCAGCCAGCGCAAACATCGCATATACTGGAGCAAGAAGCTACCAGTGCGCTAGTGAGGAGAGGGATGATCCCCCAGACAGAGGATATGGAGATCCAGCTGGAGGAGCCCGAGGGAGATGCATCTAACCAGCCCGAGGAACCTGTCATTGTCCATGCCATTGACCCTGGCAGTGACCCTGCTCCCATGCAAAAAGAGGAACCTTAGGGAGTTCTCTTTTACTTTATACCCTTTCCCCTACTCTATTTTTGCATTTAGCATTGAGGGCAATGCTAATTTTTCTTTGGGGGGGGGGGGGGGGGGGGGGGGGATGTCCTCATTTGGTGATTTAGACATTTGAATGATTTTTGGTCTGTAATAACTCTCAACACTATTTTCCTTTTCTTTATTTGCATTCCTCGTACTTTAGTTACGTACTTTTTTTATCTTTGGTATGTATATAAAGTTTCCTTTTCATGTATATATTCATTCCCCTCTGATGTATATTTGTCTTAATCCCCTATTGTACATATTCATTTTTACTTTTCGTATTTTTACTTTATAACTTCTTTTATAATTTTCCTTTATAGTTAGCTTCTTATTTACTTTAGTAGCTTCTTTTTGAACTTATAGCTTCTTTTTACTTTTTCGTGATCAATAAGCCTTTGATTTTCTTAATGCCACGGTTCTTTCCAATGGTGGAATTTGTGTGAATCAGGTGTCTCTTCCCTACGATGGATGGCGTGACGACCTTCTCAAGGGATTGAGTCTGTTTTTCTTTTTGTTTTTGTTTTTCTTTTATTTGGTAGTAATGAATAAATGTGACTAGAGTAATATTCACTTGGCACCAACATATTTACCTTTGACCTCATGGTTAGAGACAAGTTGTAGACGAGTCTAGCTCTAGTTGTGACCCTTAGAATCTTGAGTTGTTTAAAAAGTAGCCATATGTGAGTTTTCAATCTAAGATAAGGTTGTTGTGGGCCCTCGACTCTATTCTCTCTAACGATCATGTGGCTTGAGAGGTGAGGTTTTGAATTTTAATCCCAAGTGTCGTGCCAACAAGTCTAGAACTTGCCCCAAATGTTTTTCTAGGCAAATATCTAAGTGTAGCTCGACTTGAGAAGTGATTATAGGATTTCCTTAGTCCCGCTTGAATTTGAAGACTTCCATAGCCTACCATTATAATATCCTTAGTCAACCCCTCTGAGCCTAAGCCTTTTCGTTCAATAACCGCATTACAAGACTTCATCTGTTCTATAATGACACCCACTCTAGGCACCCAATCTTTCCTGAGCATTCATGATGAACAATTGTCAAACACATAAGTTTGGGGGGGGGGGGAGACAAGTAAATTCAAAGTGATGAAAGGTTCAAAGAACAAAAGGAATTGATGAAAAGGAAAGGCAAGGAAAAGTATGAAAAGCCAAAAAGAAACATGTCAAAAATAAAAGTAAAGATTGAAAGGATTCAATGAAACAATGTTGAAAGGCTTGGAATAATGAGAAAAGGAGAAAAATGAGCGTCAAATAGAAGAAAAAGCGACAATGTGTCTCTCTAAGTCCCCCAATGAAGGAGAAAATGACTCAAAGAGTCAATAAAACATGATCCAAATTGTAAAAATGGAGGGCTTAAGGAAAGATGATACAATCATATTTCATTATGTCCGAATTTGATCCAAAAAGCCTTCATTATATCCCGTTAAAGCACTATAGGATTTCTAGTTGAGTGACCTTACATTAGTGGTGATTTACATGAGGGGCAATCCTATGGTACTTAGAGACGGACTTGTGGCATTCTTTTGAGAGTGATGAGCGCACTTCTTGATAATCCCGATTTTGAGCGTACATTCTATAAGGTGAGATGAGCTCATGGAGAGTAGAGGAGAAAGAGTCTGGGATCCACAGTGACCTACGTTAGAGAGCGAAGCTCTTTGATGAATTGAGTCAACTCCTGAAGCTTTGGTGTCACATTAGTTCTATGGAACTCAGAAAGTCATTGCATAATGTTGTCAATAACGCATTTGTGTTGAGGGTAATTGTTAGTCCCAATTGAGGCTTGATGAAGTTACTTTTGAACAACTGAAATTCTACTTTCTTTTTCTTGTGGAGGTGGAATTACCTTGTTTTCTTGAGGATAAGAAAAAGCTTAAGTTTGGGGGAGTTGATAACTAGGGATTTTGACCTACTATTTATTCTCTTTTTCTTAGGTTTTGGGGCAAAAATGCGTTAAGGTATTCCCAAAAACTAACTCAAGGTTCTTACTTGCAGGTTTTGGATCAAAATGAGGCAAAGAGGTCAAAACAAACTTAAAAAGGAGCCAAACTTTCACAAGCCATGATCTCAACAAAAGCGCTGACAACGCCACTTTTGCGTTGCAGCGTAGGCCTTACCGCTGAGGCGGAATATTGAGGGCGAACGCGAAAGTAGATTCAGAGAGGTGGATTTTGGACTCAATTAATGCCGCTGACAGCGTCACAAAAGCGCGGTCGCGGCGGAAATTCCGCTGAGAGCGGTTGTGAAGAACCAGAGAGCTAGCAATTTGGGCCAAACACAAAAACGCGGTCAGCGCTTATTTTGCGCGGTCGTGCTATTTATTACCGCTGAAGTGAATAGAATTTCGCTGGGAGTGGAATCAAAGTTCAGAGAGGCCACTTGAAGTCCAAGTTTGTAGAAGAGAGGTCCGCGCTTGTAATTGCACGGCCGCGAAAGTCTATCCGGTGGGGCGCCTATTTTTTGGCTGACAGCGGAACCTCCGTAGGGGCATTTTTGTCTAGTGATTTCGGTTGTGTATAAATAGTTCTTTTTCACATTTAGGTCATCTTATGTTTTGTAGAGCACGTGAACAACAACCGTTTTCCTTTTTGAGTAATTTTAGAGTAGCTTTAGCCCATAATCTTAGATTTTATCTTTGTATTTAACATTTATGGCTTTAATTTCACCTACTCTTTTGATTTCTACCTTGAATAGGAGTAGCTAGACCCATTAGCTAGGGTTGTGACCCAACCCTAATGTGGGTATCTGATGGGTCTTTAATATTAGGGCTTACTTGTTATTGGGTTAGTGATATTTGGCTTGTTCCATGCTTTATCTATTGAATTAGTGCTTGCAAACACTATTCATGCCTTTTTTTACTAGGGTTGTTCTTGAGAAAGATGACCCAAGTCTAGGTAAAATAGGCTAACAAGGAATTGGGGTGAATTCAAGAGATTGATAGCCCCGATTAAAGGGTAAACCTAGAGATAGTAATACCCGACTTGAGCCAATTTCACTTGCACTTTTGAAACACCCAATTAGGCTTGAGAAAGCCAATTCGGGCAAAGTCACCCAAACTACCGAGATATATAGGGTGAGTAATTGAGTGTGAGGTTATATCACAAACCCATGTACAACAAGTTTGCCCTAATTTCTAGAGCCCCTTAGATACTCGCCTAGGTGTAAGTCGCTTCCTTAGTGTCCTTTATAAATTGAGAAAACCCTTATCAAAAATATTATACCCACATTAATCTTAGTAATTGTTAGTAATACAACTAGTATAGAAACAAACGAACCTATGATTAGAAGAGTAATTAAGAACAAGATACATAACTAAGTTAAATAGGAACCCAACTCCAATATTCTAACTCCATGTGGATTTCGATCCTGATCCTATTGAGTAAAAGCTACATCGACCTCGACTTGCCATTCTATAGTGGCGTAGGTAGGAGTCAATCAACTGCCCCCGAGTCGAACTCGTTGTCCTCGACGGATGATCCTAAGTTAGCAAGGGCATCAGCCTCATTGTTTTGATCATGTGGTACGTGTTGCAAAGTTTATTCTTTGAACCGATGTAATGTTACCTCCAACTTATCTAGGTACCTTTGCATTCGTTCTTCTCTGACCTCGAACGTCCCATTAACCTGGTTCATCACGAGGAAGGAGTCGCACTTGGCTTCAATCACCTCTTGCCCCAAGCTTTTGGTTAGTTTGATACCTGCAATTACGACCTCATATTCGGCCTCATTGTTAGTCAATTTCACACTCCTAATAGATTTTCTAGCTATGTTGCCTCTTGGTGGATTCAATACGACGCCATGTCCGGACCCTTTTGCGTTCGAGGCGCCGTCCATAAAGAGGGTCCAGATCCCCGAACACGTCCCCGAGTTCACCAACAACTCTCTTTCGACCTGGGGTATTAGGGACGGCGTAAAGTTAACCACGAAGTCCTCCAATATTTGAGATTTAATGGCGCTCTGGGGTCGATATTCAATATCGTACCCGCTAATAGAACCTGAGTCAAGTGATCAGTCGTGTTTTATAATTCACAGCCCATTTGGCCAATCATCCCGAGAGCTCGAGTTTATGCATTATATTTCGAAATAGGTAAGTAGTTACAACACATATTTGATGACATTGAAAATATGGTTTCAGCTTCCTAGAGGAGCTTAGTAAAGCGAGCGCCTACTTTTCTAGGCAAGAGTACCTAGTTCCGTCCTCACCTAGAATCCTGCTAACATAGTAAATTGAAATTGCGTACCTTGTTCTTCCCGGACCAGGACTTCACTTACCGCTATCTTCGATACTTCCAAGTACAGGTATAGTTGTCCGTCTATCTTCGGCGTGTGAAGTAGCGGTGAGCTCGATAGATGACACTTGAGTTCCTCCAAGGCACGTTGGAACTCCGGGGTCCATGAGAAGTTATTATTATTTTTCAATAGTGAGAAGAATCGGTGGATCTTGTTGGAGGATCTCAAGATGAATCTCCCCAGGGCGTCTATGTGCCCTATGAATCTTTGCACGGCCTTCACGTTGTCCACAACTGTGATATCTTCGATGGCTTTGATCTTGTCGAGGTTGATCTCGATTCCCCGGTTGGATACCATGAATCCGAGGAACACCCGACCTAACTCCAAACGCACATTTCTCAGGGTTCAACTTTATATTGTATTCTTTAATATGCCGAAGGTTTCCTAGAAATTCTTTAAATGGTCCTCTACTTGCAGAGAATTAACCGACATATCGTCAATGTAAACCTCCGTTGATTCCAAATTATTCCTCAAACATCCGGTTTACTAGGCATTGGTAAGTGGCATCAGCATTTTTTAATCTGAATGGCATCACGTTATAGCAGTATGTGCCGTACTTAGTGATGAAAGAGGTTTTTTCCTGATCATCCGAATTCATCCGTATTTGGTTGTACCCGTAGTATTCATCGAGAAAATTGAGGATCTCGTGGCCGTTCGTGACATCGATCGTGCGATCAATGTTGGGAAAAGGAAAGGAGTCCTTGGGACATGCCTTATTCGAATCATTATAATCTACACACATTCTTTATTTATTCTCTTTTTTAGGGACTACCACTACATTTGCTAACCAATCCGGGTATTTAACCTCCCGAATGGATCCTATTTTAAGGAGTTTAGATACCTCGTCCTTTATGAAAGCATGTTTGACCTCGGACTGGGGTCTCCTTTTCTTCTTGACCAGGTGGAACTTTAGGCCCAGGATTAGTTTGTGAGTGGTTATCTCCGGCGGGATCCCTGTTATATCAAGGTGGGACCAAGCGAAACAATCCTAATTAGATATAAGAAACTGAATGAGTTTTTTCCTAAGCTCGGGGTTTAACCCGGTGCTCAGGTATATCTTTCGACCGGGAAAGTGTTCACTCAATACGACTTGTTCTAGTTCCTCGACCGTAGATTTTGTAGCGTCAGAGTCATCGAGGGCTATGAAGGATCTGGGGACCCCGTAGTCATCATCTTCATCTACCCCTTGTTCCTCCGATTCTACCGATGCAGGTATCAATGATTGCTATTTGGCCACGCCTTTGACCAACGGGTTCGAATTCTCCGAGGTTGAGATTGTGGATGCTTGGATCACTTCATCAACCGCGAACATTTCCTTGGCGGACGGTTGTTCCCATAAATTGTTTTGACTCCATTGGGTGTTTGGAATTTCAGCACCTGATGCAGTGTTGAGGGTACTGCTCTCATATTGTGAATCTATGGCCTCCGAACAAAGCGTTGTATCTCATATCCCCTTCGATTACATAGAACTTGGCTTCTTATACGGTTCCGATGATGTTTACTGGTAATGTTATCTCCCCTTTAGTGGTCTCACATGCCATGTTGAACCCGTTTAGGACTCGAACCTCAGGTACAATTTGATCTTGTAGGCCGAGTTGCTCCACGACCCTCGATCTGATGATGTTGGCTGAGCTACCTGGATCAATTAACACATGCTTAATTGGAGATTTATTTACGAGTACTGATATTAACAGTGCGTCATAATGGGGATGCACAATCCCTTCAACGTCTTCATCGTTGAAAGATAAGGTCCCTTCCAATACGTAATCTCCAGTTCGTTTTTCTCTTGTGATGGATACATTAGTGCGATTCAGCATCAGTACCTAGGAACGTCGACCCCCCAATGATCATGTTTATGATGTGCTGAGGTTCCTCCTGCTTGGTCTGCTTATTAGAATGACTATTCCTGAAGTGGTTCTTCGCTCGATCACTCAGCAACTCTCGGATATGCCTGTTGTTGAAGAGCGGGCCACCTCTTCTCTTAATTGTCGGCAGTCTTCTATTATGTGGCCATGAATGCCGTGATATTTGCATATTAGGTTGGGATCCATTTGGCATGGATCGGACTATAAAGGTCTAGGACATTTGGAATCTTTGATGCGTCCGATGGCAGATACAATAACGGCGTCGTCGACGTGGAAGTTGTACTCTGATAACCTCAGCACTTCTTTAGGCCTGACGGGCCTGTCGAAGCTATTTTTGCCCATAAGTCCCCAAATGCTCTGACCTCGACCACTTCTCCCTTGATTTATCATAGAGTTCCGCCCGGACCTACTATTTATTCGGTCTCTATTATACGACTGATACCGATCCCTGTTTGATCTCGGTTCACGATCGATGTCTCTCTTGAGTCTGTCGATGGTTCTGATGGGATATACGAACTTGGAAAGGGTCCCAAGCTGATCATCTTCAACCCTGATTTTCGACTGATGTCGGTTATGTACATCGGCCCAAGTGACCACTGGATATTCCACCAGGTTCTGTTTCAACTGCTGTGAAGCCAATGAGCTCCGAATATTGAGTCCTTGGTTGAAAGCCTGAACGGCCCAATCATCAGCGACCGGTGGCAGGTCTATCTGTTCCATTTGAAATCGGGACACGAACTCTTTGAGCATCTTGTTATCCTTTTGTTTTACTTTGAAAAGGTCCGACTTCCTGGTCTCGACCTTGATGGCCCCGGCGTGTGCTTTCACGAAAGAATCTGCGAGCATAGCAAATGAGTCAATAGAATTAGGAGGTAAGATGTGATACCCTATCATATCTCCTTTTGACAGGGTCTCTCCGAACTTCTTCAACAGGACATACTCGATCTCGTCATCCTCCAAGTCGTTCCCTTTGATGGCACATGTCTAAGAGTTACGTGCTCATTTGGGTCGGTCGTTCTGTTATGCTTAGGGATTGTCTTTGGAGCCGCACACAGAGGAAAAGGTTTTTGCACGAACTTATTGCAATCCTGACCTTTCAATATCGACGGTGTACCCGGGATTTGGTCTACCCTAGAATTTTAGGTTTCCACCTTTTTTCATTAGCTTCGATTTTTTTCTCCCCTGATTCTATTCGTTTTGTCACTTCCTCGAGCATATTTATTATCTAGGGGTTAGTCCCCGATTCATTTTCATTCGAACTCTCTATGGCCGGTTCATCCCTGGGGGTGACTTCCTGGGGTGGATCTGGTTCAACTTTGCTCGGTGCGCGACTTTAGTTCTGTAACTGAGCTATCGCCGCCTGTTGAGCCTGCAACATTTTGAAGATCACCATTAAACTGGTCCGTCTCCACCAACATTTTGTGTATTTTGAGCCGCCGATCTGGCTCCACCACAGACACTATTCTCGGGGTCGGTAGGCAGGTTTGTGTCGATAGCCACATGTGAAATAGCGTCAGTTGGGTCTACGACCAGAATTCCAATGGGATCAACGGGCGGTACCTCGTCATCGGGCACTATGCTGTTATTTTCACCGTGATGACTGGACTCGTTGTCAACATGTAGGGGTGCTAATTGAGAGTTTGACATTTTTGAGTTTTAACCTAAAATTAGAGCCACTTCAAAGAACAAGAGTAAAATAGTGTCTGTTATGGAGATTTTTTATCAAATAACCATTATTATCCTTAGTCCCATGGTGGGCGCCAAACTATTTACCTCAAAATCGGATAACAATTGAATTTGTAAGTGGTTTTAAGGATACGTGGATTAACTTGACACAAAATGATAAATCAAATTGCAATTAAAATAAATAATGATAAAGTAAATTCAAACCACACGGATTGAACAGTTTCAGCCTCGGAAGGTTAGCCACCCTCGAGCCGAACGTACTTCGATCGATATCAAGACGAAAGAATAAGAACTTAGAGAGAATAATAATATATTGCTTTGGAATGTTGTTACAATGTGCTAAATGAATTATCAGACCCTCCTTTATATAGTAGAGGAATCCTACATCAGGTATAATTCTATAAAAGATAAAATTCCTTGATTTGCTGATTGCCAGTTCCTTACTGATACGCACCGAGATTTCTGTCGTAATATCCGACCGGTCACGGATATTTTGGTCTTCTGTTGGTTATGCTAACAATGTTTCTTCGAGCTCGATCGGGGCTAAGGTCGACTCTAGGATCACAGACTCAATGTTCTTGAAGGCAGGCTTTTTGACTCTGGGTTCTAGTTCGGTGGGACTCAGGGTCGAGCTTCAGCCCTTGGTTGTCATGTTCCGAGCCTAACCTACCATGTCGTAGGCGAGATCTATTTCGACCGTATACATCTCTAATCTCTCAATTTAATCGAAATATCAAAAATTAATGTTTATTATTTAGTTTCACAAATATATGTATATTATTGTCGAAACAAATGCGAATATTTTTCATTTTAAAGAACTTAGCAAAAAAAAAAAAAAAAAAGCCTAAATAACACACACACCCTAAATGCTTGAAATATATGGATGAGAGTTAATATAATGGAGGACCAACCAGAGACTTTTCACTTGCATAGTTAATATAACTATTAGAGTTCTTTTCATAATTTGAAAAGTATACAGTGTGGGACAGCATGCAATTTACAACCACAGATTCACTCCAAGTGGTTGAAAATTGGTTCAAAGATAATTACTTCACTCTTTGGCAAGTTTGAAAATGACACACTTGGTCATAGATTTTGCCAAAATGAACTTAGATTTTATTTAAAATACATATTTGAGTATAGATTTTGATTATATTTTAATAAAATCCCAAAACCAGCTTAATAGCTGGTTGTGGGTCAAATCCCTAATAATACACATGTTTTTTTAAAATAAATTTGAGAAATACGTTTTGAAAATGTATGTCCAAACATATTTTTATTTTCAAGCCAAACTTTACCCAAAACAAATTTTTAAAATAAATTTGAGAATGTATAGACAAACGGTAGCTTAGATTCTTTTGTTTTCCTTTCTTATAATAATAATAATAATAATTTTTACTGCACGTATTTTTTAATTTATTTTTTTATACGAAAGTGACATGGCGTCGAGTTTACGTAAATGAATTCCATCTAATATTGATCTCTCTATGATTACTGGATTAGGTGTCTCTTTCCGTTTCCCAAAGGCCAACTTTATGTTTCTCTCATCTTCTTATTACAAGGCAGTTAATCATACATAAAACTCAAACTTATCATAGAACCCCTTCCCCCAAAGTAAACCCCAAAGATATAATAAAATAAAAAGATATGAAAGGAGTCAGGGAAAATTTGAAGTCAAAGAAACTTGGTAAAGAAAAAATCTTTTACTAAAGAAGAGTAAGACCTAGGCTCCTTTTTTAGCTGAAAAGAAAATTTTAAGTTTGAGTTCCTTTTCCTTTTTCGAAAACTCCCCGAGAAATTTGCAGTTGCTATTTTACGAGTGTGCCGGGTAATTTGCTCTAGCTTGTAAATTATACAGAAAATGTAAATAATACTAACAAATTCGGTGTGACAAACTATGACTGAGAAGATTGTTGGTGAGAGAAATCGATATAGAAAATCACTCATCCAACCAACTCCGTTAACTCTTGCGGACAAGTTTGAGCACGTTACTCGAGCTCTATGAAAGTTTACAATATTACAATTATTATTATTCCAAAATGCAGAAACGATTATTTTCTTGTTTACCCAGTAATCAACTATTCAAATATCTTTTTAATCATCCGATTTTGATCAGCCAAAGTTGCTTTTACTTAACCAACAATAAATTTTTGTTTTCAAATCTTTCCGCCTCTTTTTTCAATTCATTTTTCTAGCCGTAATTATGGGTCCATATTCTGAAAACAATTAAAAATATTCTTGTCGTTACAAAGGACAAAGAAAAGACAATACAGTCAAATTTTTCTATAATAATTTCGTTTGTTTTGAATATTTTTAAATATTATAATAAAATAATATTATAAAAAATATATATTATAACATAACACAAAAATTAATTTGAAAAAAATTTAATTTTTATAAAAAATAATTATTATACAAAAATACTATTATAAAGAGTTATGAACGTAATTATTTTCACCCATATAGTTGCATATAAACAAAGTGTCCAAAAGCCAAAACGTGGGCTGTATGGCCGACTTTTAAACTAAATTTTAGCTTTTAAGACGCAAACTTACAAATCCCAACTTGGAAATTGAACATATTTCTTTTTCAACTCTTTCAAATTTACTTATCCCTCCATCTCACTTCATCTTTATCTTCCACTTGTTGGTATCTCCTCAAATTGCCAAATTGATAACAATGACTCATCTCGACCTTCTTTCTTTTTTCTATTTTATTCCCTATTTCCAAAATTAATTCTTCCAAGTTTTGCCTAAATAAATAAATAAGGCTCCTTTTTCCTTGCTTCTCAATATCTTCACAATTATCATGAAGAAGACTTTGAGAATTTTTGAAATAAATGAATATTACTATTATTTTTGATTTCTTATCCTATATTCAAGCATAAACTAAATAAGAGGTTATGTTAAGATGGAGGGATTATTTTATATTTTGATAAATCGAAGCAAATGAAAAGCATACGCATATAATGTCTCTAAAACTACATTAGTTTGTTAAATGATTTTTAACTTTAATTCATAAATAGTAGGAGAAAATATCGAAATTGGTGTATCCAAACTGTAATTTACAACAAACCACACATTTCACATTATTTCAACACGGTGTATCCTAGCTGTAATTTTGGACTCCACCATAGAAAAGTTGACTAGCCATTTATAGCGTGAGCAGAAAAGTCAAAATCAAGAGGAAAAATTCAACTTATACATGTGTAACCAATTAAGCCTTGAAAAGCTGTATAATTTATTTATGGACCATCACTTTTATAAACCATTAAAGATCATAGTTAATGGATATGATTTATTCACTCTTAAAGAGCGATATAAAATTTAAATTTAAAAATAAAATAAATTCTAATAAAAGAATATTATTTTTTTAATAAGTTTTACACAATACGAATTAAGTTAATTCATGTCATATCATTAACATGCCCCACTTCAATTTTCAATGTTGTCTCTTTAAATAGTGAAAAACCCCAATTCAACACCCTGAGGGCATAGGTACGTGATGTCGCTTTGTCGATTTTTGTTTATAATACATATATATAAATAATAAATAAAATTACAATATTAAATATAAATATAAAATTGTTAATATTTGTCATTGCACTAATTTATTTAATTATTTATTTCTATAAATATTAACATCGCTTACAAAAATTTGTGATGCTCTCTATTATACTTAGACAAAAGAAAAGAATAAAAATAGTGGGGTGAAGTTAAGAAAATAGAAAGTAGGAGTAAAACCCCAAATTTCAAATATAACCCAAAATAAAAAAGAAAAATAAAAGGAGAGGATAAGTGCCACTCCTCAATTATTTTACTACTAAGCCCAAGATAAAAAAATCACCTTTGTGAACTTTCTTGTAAACTTGTACTAGTGTGTAAAGCAAAAGAAAATGCTGGAAACTTCAGTTTTGTTGGAGAATTCAGCTACTGCTGCTGGTGGTGGCGCCGCCGTAACTCAGGCGGTGGAGCTGAGGAATGACGGCGGCGGCGGCGGTGGTGGTAGTGTCGGTGGAGGTTCAGAAGAGGAAGAGAGAAGCAGAGGAGAATTCGAAGGTGAAAAGAATAATATATCAGGTGGAAATCGTTGGCCACATGATGAAACTTTGGCTTTGCTTAAAATAAGGTCTCAAATGGACCTTACATTTCGTGATTCCAATCTCAAAGGCCCTCTTTGGGATGAAATTTCCAGGTAAAAACAAACATCACTCTCTTTTACATATATACAATTCATATTTGTTTAATTTGTTTTGTTATATTGAGCTCAAGTTTCAATATTAGTTGTATTATTAGTTCATCACTTTTATAGGCCTGTGGTATTTTTTTGGTAAGAGTAATTGTTTTGAATTTTATCTAGATGAGTAACTTTTTAACTTTTTAGGCAGTGTTTCTGGTTGGTTGTTTTGAATTTCTTTTAATTGTAATTGTGGTGAAATTTGAAGTTTTGAAAGGAACAAATGGGGAATTTTTGTTTTTATTATTGGCAGGAAAATGGGTGAGCTAGGGTATAATCGAAATGCAAAGAAATGCAGGGAGAAATTTGAGAACATTTATAAGTATCATAAGAGAACAAAAGATGGTAGATCTGGTAGACAAACCGGGAAAAACTATCGATTTTTCGAGCAATTAGAACTTTTGGACAACCAGATTAATAGGATGGATACAACAACATCAATTTCAATGCCAGTACCAATGCCTATGCCGATGACAATGATAAAACCAGCTACTAGTGGATGTCAAGATTTCAGTTATCGAAACCAAGGTTTCAATCCGGAGTTCATGTCTACGTCCACGTCTACAACCTCTTCCTCGGGTAAGGAATCCGATGGTAGTGTGAAGAAGAAAAGGAAATTGGCTGGTTATTTTGAGAGGTTAATGAAGCAAGTGTTGGACAAGCAAGAGGATTTGCAAAACAAGTTCTTGGAAGCAATAGAAAAATGCGAGAGGGATCGGATAGCGAGGGAAGAAGCTTGGAAGATTCAGGAAATAGCAAGATTAAAGAAAGAAAAAGAAGCACTAGCTAATGAAAGAGCAATTTCTGCAGCCAAAGATGCAGCAGTGATTGCTTTCTTGCAGAAAATCTCAGAGCAAACCGTTCAAGTACAGTCGCCGATGGAATTATCTCATGAGAAGAAGACTGAGAATTCGTCCGTGAAAACTCTTGAAAGCCAAGAGAATGTTTTGCAGCAAGACAATGATAAGCAAGAGAACATGTTGGACAAACAAGATATAATAGACAGTGCTGGTGAGAATTCGTTTCATATGAGTTCTTGTCGATGGCCTAAAGCAGAAGTTGAAGCATTAATCAAGTTAAGAACGAACGTTGACTTGCAATATCAAGACAACGGATCGCCAAAAGGGCCGCTATGGGAAGATATCTCATCTGGTATGAAGAAGCTTGGATATGATAGAAATGCTAAGAGGTGTAAAGAGAAATGGGAAAACATAAACAAGTATTATAGGAGAGTTAAAGAAAGCCAAAAGAGGAGGCCAGAAGATTCAAAAACATGTCCTTATTTTCATCTACTGGATTCTATCTATCAAAATAAGTCCAAGAAACAATTGGTCAGTTCAGAAAATCCAGGTTCTAGTATGAAGGCTGGAGAGTTACTAATGCAAATAATGAACCAACAACAGCAGCAGCAGCAGCAAGAACAACAGTTGGAAACAGAAAATATTCAAATACAAAAATGTTGAACAAAGTCAATAAAATGATGAGGATGAAGAAGATAAGAGGATGACAATAAAGTTTGATACTATTAAATAGTTGCCTATAAATCCTTCTTCAGTAACTATAATGGATTGAAGGGAACAAGATTTTACTTTTTTTACTATAAATCCATTTTTGAGAAGCGGGCAAAATCATTGGAGTTAATGTCCCTTGGAAATGTGGGTCTTTAAGTGTGAGGAGGACTTTTCATTCGGAAATTTACTTTTACTGAAAATGCACACACAAAGAAGTGGCATCTTTTTCTTTCTAGTTATGTACATTTAATCATTCAATGTTTGGGTAAATAGTGTGAAAGATGGAACAGTTTAGCTTTTGTGTGATTTTGACAATATATAGCATAGTATACATTTTCTTCTCCTTTTGAGGCTTTGGTTCCCCACCCATATGTGTAATAGTTGAAATAGTTGGTTGTGTTTGTATGAATTGATATATACTTTTGCAAGTATTAATTGAGACAATATCGGTAGTGTAATTGTTTTAGTTACTTGTTGCAACAGATTATCAGTTTTATTTTTCTAAGTTATTATTTTCATTGAGCATGGGGGATTATCTATAGTTATTATTTAAATAAAATAATCGTTAAAACTTCCTTTCCTTTACGCTATTAGTGTATAGAAGTTAAACTCAATTCAACACATTTAAGTGGTAGAATTTTTGTTGAATATCTGCGTATGATATGAAATTTGTCCTGCTCACCGTCTTTCCCTCTTATTTTTGTTGCTAAACCAAATGACCCTTGATGGTCTATTTGCAGCCACCTTAAGGGGTCGTTTAGTTTGAAGATAAGTTATGTTGGAATTATTTTTTATTGAATGTTTGGTATATTATATTAATTTGGGGATTGTTAATTTTACTGCTTTATCCTGAAAAAATAACTTATTCTAGGATTATTATTCTACCCTCTGGTAGGTATACACCATTTTTAAATAATTTATCCTAGGATTAATAATCAAATAAAGATAAAGACGATACGAAATTTTTAGCCCAAGATTATTTTTGCTTATCCAATGACCCCCAAGTTCACTAGTAAAGTGATAATCTCGAATAGTTCAATGATTCATGTTGCAGTTTACCCTGTAGTTTTCACCTGCATTTTATGGAATTTTCAATTTGACCTTATTTTCCTTCATATCATTCCCAATTTTACCTGCAAAAATGCTCTAACGCTCTCTGTACTTTCGTAAGAACTTGTTGAAGTTTGAAAATTAAGAAGATAAAATGGTCAAACTCTCCATAAGTAAAGTAAATGTTGATTAGCGCTCAATCAATCTACCACTAGTGAATTATTAACTGAATAATAATCTTTACATTTGATAATTATATAAGTTCTATAGTAGAAGACAATAACACCTTAATGATATCCCAGGCTAATCTTTTCTTGTTTCCTTTACACTTTTGGAGATCAAATTTCTTCCATCGAAAGCAAAAATCGTCGAGGTTGGCCTACGATGTGTCTTATATGAAAAAGCACACTTTTTAGCCACATTGGTGTGATCTTTAAGCCTTCTCTTCGTTTTGACCTTCTTAACTGTCGTCGCTCTTTCTCTCTCAAGTTGTTTTTATCAGATGTGTACTCTTTAGACAAATCCAAGGTTAACCAACAACCATTAACTTTGTTTTGATTAAAGAAAGGAATCAATCAATTTCCTACCGAAGGTTTGTTGGAAACAACCCGTAAGGTCTGCGTACACACTCTCTTCGGACCTATTGTGATTCACTAAGTGTTTGTCGTTGTTGTTACCTCTTATTTGGCTGTCTAAGTAATTTCTAGTAATATTGAAATCGATCAAATGACACATTAACACCAAAGTAGTAACTGTTTTAAAAACAGCAATATTATAAATATATATATTATATTATGGATGTTTATAAGCTTCCTGAAGAAGCGTATCCATATGGGACTCCGCCATAAATATGTTTATCTATTTGGTACTCTATTGGAAATAAGCTTCCTGAAGAAGCTTATAATTTCGGTACTCCGTTATGGATAGATATTATCTATGCCCGGTAGAAGATTATTTATGTCTGGTACAGTAGCAGCTTATACAACAGCTTGTAGTAGCTTACATAGTAGCTTATACAACAGCTTGTAGTAGCTTACATAGCAGCTTGCAGTAGCAGCTTACACGGCAGCTTCCTTCTTCTATAAATAGAGGAGATTTCAGTTCATTATGTACTTCAGTTTGAAAGTTGAATAAGACATGACTCTCTCTCTGTCTATACTTGTCTTCGGTTTCTTTACTATAAAGTCATTATTTTATAACACGTTATCAGCACGAGACTTTGCCATATCGAGCAAATCTTTGAAAGTATCCATGGTATGAACTTTCTTGTTCTAAATATATGTTTATCATGTATGTTAATCACGTCTTTCTAGCCAACTAATGATGTAGATGCCATTTTACTTGGATGCGATCTCGTGAAATTAGAAAGAGAAAAAAAAATTATTTTACTCAAGCTATTATATGATGGCGAGACTACCCCAGCAGTTTCTGTGAAAACAATTAGGGGTTATGCATATTTATACAGTCTCTATTTTGGTGCTTATTTTCCTTTTGATTATCTTAATAAAGGATTACAAAATGGGTAACATTATTAGATTCACTTAAACTCCAGCAGAGTTTGCAAGAAATATACAATCACCGAAAGTGGTTATGTTTCGTATATCTCATTGTAACTAAGTTTTGTTAACCACCAGAAGTGGTATATGCCTATGACTACCAGA
The DNA here is from genome assembly GCA_005239495.1 of Nicotiana undulata. Classification (NCBI taxonomy): domain Eukaryota; kingdom Viridiplantae; phylum Streptophyta; class Magnoliopsida; order Solanales; family Solanaceae; genus Nicotiana; species Nicotiana undulata. Next base: position 1,070 of record ML258297.1, on the reverse strand, counting down.
AGTGATAATTTAGGATTTCTATGGTTACAATTGAAGATAAGTTAGAGAAATTTCTCTATATTACTTGCATGCCTCTATTTGCTCTTGAAGTAGCATCATCTTAAAAGAGGTTCTAAGCCATCACACAATTTGGTGTGATTGATGCACGTTCAGATAATTATATTCCATTCCCTCAAGGATGAGAAATTTTGATAAATATTAATCCATTCCCTGAAGTGAATGTGATAATATTAATAAAGCTTGTAAATATGAACGCGCTCTTGGTGTAAATATATTACAATTCACCTCCAGAAGAGGTAATATGATTGAGAGAATATATACTCAATATTTCGTATTTTAAATTTTCTCCTGAAGAAGTAACACAATTGAAATTTCCTCCTGAAGTAGGAAAATGTTATGAAAGTGTGCCTTTCTGTGCTTAAACAAAATAATGAGCTATTCAAAGTTATTTTTAAGCACATTTTCATTCCCTGGAGTGAATGAAAATATACCTCTACTCACCTCCTGAAGAGCTAGAATAATAGAGGATATAAATATTATTTTGTGGCATAAAAATCATCGCCGCATATACCTGTTGTACGTAAAACATATTGAAATTTTATTAAGTATATCATTCAAAGGAAAATGCATTCTTGTAGAATGCTTTCTACTATAACCACATTAATATATTATGGTTAGTTATTGAGTTCCCCGAAGGAAATAATAACTCGTGTATCTTTCCCTGAAGGATGTAATGACTATGTGGTTGCCGCTTGGATATAAAATATTCAGATGTTAATGACGTTTCTCCCTGAATGAGACATTTGCCACAAAGTTGGTGGTAAAATTACTGAAATTCTTAATTTCTTACATTTAGAAATTTAGAATTGTCTTCATATTGTTCATTTGATTATGATTTTCTCTCATGATTGTGTCTGAGCAATATTTGAGAGTGCAAAATATATCAAAAACTCCTGAAGAGCTAACTGTTTGTCTAGAAGACACATGACACCGGTAGTGTCCGATTTATATTAGATTGTGGATAATAAATGAAGGCTCTAGAAGAGTTTATATACAAATATGTCATTCAT
>MDKH01090969.1:0-23281 GCA_005239495.1 Nicotiana undulata | reverse complement strand
TCAATATAATCAATGTATGAAATAAAACATGGGTATTAAAATCAAATAACAAATAATGACAGGGAAGAACTATCGTTTCCATGAATTTATAAATTCTCAGTTTTTCGTCATTTCATTTAGCAGTATACATTTTTAAGGCAATTTAGCAGTCCAAGTCACAGATGGTATATAGCATATATCATGCCCAGGAAATGCCGAGGGTCAAACGGCGCAGACCAATAATAATAAAGTGTGCACTGCCGAAGGGTCGAACGACTCGAATCATAGATGCATCTATTAACCGCCATGGCGTATGGCCCGCTCCCATGAGAGTAGTGGAAAGAATCACTCTGCTCGCGAAATATATATTGCGAAGCGATCACACATAAGCATACACATTCAAACAGTCTACCCAGACTATGTCAGGAAAGCAATTACTCAAGAAATGACGAAGTTCTTTTTTAATTGTTACAAAAATAGCATTCAAGTCTTTTTCAGAAATTCATTTATCAAATTCGATAAGATTTAAGTCATTTTCAATTTCATCAATAAGGTTACAATACTACAAATAAGACATTCTTTTGGATCCTAGACTACCCGGACAAGCATAATAGTAGCTACGCACAGACTCCCGTCACTTCGTGCGTACGTAGCCCCCACAAATAGTAGCACATATTTAATTATTTCACCTATGGGGACAACTCCCCTCACAAGGTTAGAAAGGAGACTTACCTCGCTCTGAAGATTCATAGCCGGCTTTCAAGCCCTTCCGATGACTCAAATTGATGCACAACGCCCCAAAACTAGCCAATAATTACGCAAATCTATTAATATATGCTCAAATATCCATTAGAATCCAATTTATAACAATTCCTAACCTTGATCGAAAAGTCGATAAAAACACCCTCGGGCCCCGCGTGCCTGAATTTCAAAAATATTCGAAGATAAACATTACCCATAACCTCACGAACTCAAATATATAATTTATTCCAAATCCCATGTCCTATTTAATGGTCAAAATCCATAAATACTAATTTCTAGGTTTTCTGCCCAAATCCCAAGTTTTCACTAATTTTCCGTGAATTTCCATGTTAAAATATATATATATATAATCCAAGTATTTAACTTGAAATATGTGGGAATCACTTACCTTGACATAGATGATGAAGATGGAGCTCCAAAATCTCCCCTAGGTCGTCTCCCATGGAGGAAATGAGATGAAATGAGCCTAACCCATTTTTTCAAACATAAACACAGCCAGGCAAGTCTTCTTCGTGTTCACGGGACTACCCTCGCGTTCGCGAAGAACAAAAAATCTCGAAAGGCAAATTCCAAACTCTTCTCAAACAGCTTCTGGTAGAATGGTCATAACGTTTTGCACAAAACTCCAAATGACAAATGGTTTAATGTTCTGAAAATTAAACTCCAAGATATACAACTTTCATCTTTCGATAATCTCCCAATTCTTTATATAATTTGAGATATAAGTTGCCAAAGTCAGCTTTGTGCAACACAAATTTCTTCTTCATCTTCCCGGACACCGAGTAGTGTAACAGATATAACTCTTTGTAAACAAATCAAAATGCTAAATGGTTTACTTTTCTAGAAACTAGATACAAAGAATTACAACTTTCTTTTTTACATCATCTCAAGATTCTTTATAGATTGTGAGATATGAGCCTCTGAAGTCAGACCTGCGCAGCAGAGATATTTCTTCTTCGCGAACGCGAGGCACCCGTCGCAAACGCGAAGAACAAACTCCCTGAAGGCAAATCCTTCTTCGCGAACGCGATGGGGCCCCTGCGAGCGCGAAGAACAACATCAAACACCAGCATCTGCCATTTCAAAACAGCCCGAAATGATCTGAAACAACACCCGAGGCCCCCGGGACCCCGTCCAATCACACGACCCAGTCCCATAAATTCCCACAAACCTGCTCGAGGCCTCAAATCACATCAAACAACGCCGAAACCATAAATCGCACCCCAATTCAAGCTTTATGAACTTTGAAATTTCAAACTTCTACATTCGATGTCGAAACCTATCAAATCACTTCTGATTGACCCTTAATTTTGCACACAAATCACATTCAACATTACGGACATGTTCGAACTTTCGGAATCAGAATCCGATCGCGATATCAAACTTTCCACTTCCGGTCGGATTTCTCAAAAACCTTCAAATTTTTATCTTTAGCCAAATGACTTCAAAATAACCTACGGATCTCCGAATTCACTTCCGATCGCACTCCCAACTCCAGAATCACCATACGAAGCTATTCCATGACTCGGAATCCCAAACGGACATCAATATCACTGAAATGCACCTCAACCCATACTTATGAAATTTCTTCTAAAATGCTAACTTCAAAAATATACGCCGAAACGCTCCCGGGTTATCCAAAACCCGATCCAAACATATGCCCAAGTCCAAAATCATCATACGAACCTACTGGAATCTTCAAATCCTGATTCTGAGGTCGTTTACTCAAAATTCTAATCTTAGTCAATTCTTCCAACTTAAGGCTTCCGAAATGAGAATTTTCTTTCCAAATTGACTCCGAACTTACCGAAATTCAATTCCGACCATGCCTACAGGTCATAATACCTGAGATGAAGCTGATCATGGCCTCAAACAACCAAACGACGTGCTAGAGCTCAAAACGAATGGCCGGGTCGTTACAAGTGGGAATTGGGGACACATAGAACACATCAGTGTATAGTGGAGCATATAAAAACAGGATGCACAGAAATTTTCAAGAGTTTTATAGGATTAATAAGTTAGTTATAAAATTGATGGTAGAGACATAGAGCAAGGATCACAGAACAGCCACGTGGCAACACATTAACACTGGACAGGTTAGGCACACAGCCAAAGTGACTTTGAGATACTAGAAAACTTAGCATGATCTCATCAGTAAAGAGATCAATCATTCAGAAATTAGGGGAACTTACATAATCAAATATGCACGAAATCAGTATAGTCTCCCCTAATTAAGGGGTAATTATCCAACGGTAAAGAGCAGGACAATATTTAAGGAAAGAAAATCAAGTAAGACTTAAGCACATAATGGGCAATTTGAGGTAAATAAATAGGGGTTCAATTAAGGAAACTATTTTGAGGAATCAGTAAGTACCACAGTTAATCAACTAAGGCAAGAAAATAATTCAAAGGTGTAAAATAGGTAAACAATCAAGAATCGTCACATAGGTCTTAATAGAGCAAATCAGTGAATCAAAAACTCAAAAATAATTCTTATTTAAAGGACAATAATATAGGTTTCCATGACTAAACAAATAGGGCAAGTATAAACACACATAATCAGTCGAGAATCGAATCAGAAACCCTAATACAGACATACTAGGGTAAAAATCACAAGACATCGAATTAGGCTAAATGAAAATCATAAGAATCAAAGTAGAGAGCGAAAACAGTGCACAAGTAACACGGTCAAACTCAGAATCAAAGCAAAAATGTCAAACATTGGGATTAGCATAAACTAATTAGGATTGAGGCAAACTCAACATAATCGGTCAAAAGCACATAAGAATAGAAGATTAAACATTCAAAGTCAGAAAACGTTTTGGAGAAAAGGGTTTTCAGGAAACCCTAGCTTTAGGAAAATGGAAAATCACTTGGAAAACCAAAAAAATTTCAAGAAGAGATGTGAAATAGGTTCGATTTATCTCAGATCTGTACATATCTGAGAAGATCAAAAGAAAAAGTTATGGTTTTCAGAAGTGAGACAATGAGGAAAACATATGCTTAGAAATCCATTGATTCAAGACGAAATAAGAAGTTCTTAATCGAAATCGAGCCAAACTCGCCAGAAACAGGTAAGAAAAAACCAAAAGCGTAAGCAGACTAGACCTGGTCCCTTGAGAATCTTCTCAAGGACCTTAGAGACGGAGATACCCAGCATTGAAAAGGTCATTAGAGGCCTATGGTGGTGAAGGGCAGCAGGTGAGTGACGGCGAGGGAGAATTAGGGTTAGAGTTAGAGAGCATCTGAGAGACGGAGAGGAGAGTGACGGCGGGGAGGGGTGAGAAGTGATTAGGGTTAGAAGGGATTAGTTTAATTATGGTAAGGGGTTTCTTGGCCGTTGATAAAAAAACGATCAACGGCCAAGATCAGCCAAAAATTGGGTCGAGTAGGTGAGGGTATTGGGCTTGGGTTTATTGGGCTGGTTTTAAGGGTGTTGGGCTGGTAGACTTAGGCTAGAATTGAAATTAAAAAGGCTATTTGTTAAATACCCAAACAAATTGATTAAAATAATTTGTAAAATAATTACTAATTATAAAAAATTAATTTCATGCATAAAAACAGATTTTTTTAAATAATTATTTAGTATTTAAAAAATACAAAGGCCAATTTTTTTGTAAAACAATACAAAAATATATGCATGGGGTATAATTGCAAAGTTATCGCAATTATAGCCAAAAGGTGCCAATTTGGCTATTTATGAAATAATTTGGACTCAATAGGACCATAATAGTAATATTAAATCAAGAAATATTTTTGAAATTATTTGTGATGTAATTTTATAATTATTTATTAGAAATAATATACTATGCAAACTAATTAAAAAATACAGAAATTATGAAAAAATACCAATCGATACTAATATATAATTTTAAAGACATGTGCATTTTAAACCTATTTTAAAAAAAAACATTGGTTATCAACACTGAACTTTTTCATTGATTGAATAAGTAGGTGATAGAATGAAAATGGAAATAATTCGTATGCTTTCAAAATTATAGCCTTGGGACATATTATTTAATAAGGTGATTAACTTGGCCACAATTCTCTTGAATTGTGCCACCTTAATACATGACTCTAAGAGTCATTATTTGAAAGGCATGGGGATGCCACGTAATGGGGTGCTAAATTCTTATTCAACAATTTATTAATTAATTAATTAAGTAATACATTGTTACTCAGTAATTAACTAATTACTGCATAATTAAGAATTGTCTCACATTACTTTAATTTTTATTTATTTTTCATATACTTTATATACCCTACTATCATGGTTATGTGGTACTATATAAAATTAATACATACATTATTATTTAGAACATCTATATAAAAATACATATATTTTCTCCACTTTTAATTTTCCTAATCTCATATAAAGATTATATATTTTCGTACGTTTAATTCTTAAAATGATAAAAAGATAACCTTCTTTTCTTGTGAGAAAATAATTTATATCTTTACAATAAAGAAATTCTTTTTGTACTATAAATTCTCAAAACGGAAAAAGGATAACTTTTCTTATGACAAAATACTATCTACTCTTATAATAAATAAAACCTCATTTATAAACTCCCGCATGTCATGTATTTAATTTAAAACTTATGACAATCATACAAAATCGTATTTATCAACTTCTACCGAAAATGATTTACTTCAAAGAAAATACATATCAAGTCAATTTATAGTATTTCCGAAATTCTTCAAACTTAAATGGTCTTACATCCATATCTTCATGTATAACTTTAATCTGTTCCAACTCATATGTTATTACTTCAACGAATCCTAACGTTTAAGTACGGGATGTAACATTACGTAACCCCAAATACACATATAAAGCATCAAGTAATGAAAACGGGGACGAAATACTCAAAACAACCGTCCAGGTCATTATGTGCAGACAGATTCCATATTGGCGGTTCTACTAGAGGAAAAATTCTATTGGGTGGATTTTGGAAAATATTAGCGGTATAATTCTAGTTTTTGCATGCACAAAATATATTGGAAGATGGATCTAGACGATCTATTGAGCATCAAAGGAGACTTAATGAAGAATTATAAAAGGTGGTCAAGAAGGAGATTATTAAATGGTTAAATTCCGGAGTTGTGTACCATATTTTTGATAATTCATGGACCTTACCAGTTCAATGTGTGCCCAAGAAGGAGGTATTACGGTTGTTATAAATGACAAGAATCCATTGATCCCTGCTACAACAATTACTGGGTAGAGAGTTTGAATGGATTATTGAGAGCTCAACACTACAAGGAAGTTCAACTTCCCTCTTCCATTCATGGATCAAATACTCTATAGATTGGTCAGCCGTACTTTTTATTATTTTTTAGATGCTTATTCGGGATACAACCAAATTCGCATTGCACCAGAAGATCAAGAGACCTTTTTTACTGCACATATACTTGATTTCAAATGGATGCCTTTTGGTTTGTGAAATGCACCGATAAATTTTTAATGGTATATGATGGCTATCTTCAAGGACATGGTAGAGGACTACCTTAAAGTATTCATGGATGACTTTTCGGTTATTGGGGACTCATTTGATGGTTGTCTTGCTAATTTGAACAAGGTGTTGGCTAGATTTGAGGAAACAAACTTGGTACTTAATTTGAAACATGTCACTTCATGGTTGAAGAAGGTATTTTTCTCGGTCATAAAATCTCAAGGAATTATGTTGAAGTTGATAAAGCCAAAATCTACGTGATTTCCAAGCTTTCACCTCCAACTTCGGTGAAGGGTGTAAGAAGTTTCTTAGGCCATGCGGGTTTTTACCGAATATTCATCAAAGATGTTTCTAAAGTCATGAACCCCATTTGCAAGCTCCTAGAGAAAGATGCAAAGTTCAATTTCAATGTTGAGTGCATGGCTTCCTTTGAAGAGTTGAAGATTAAGTTGACCACCACTCCTATTATCATGTCCCTAGATTGGAGTTTTCCCTTTGAGCTCGTGTGTGATGCAAGTAATTTTGCGGTAGGGATTATTTTGGAACAAAGAATCAATAAGATTTTTCACCCGGTCTAGAATGCTAGTAAGACCATAAATAGTGACCAAGTCAACGACGCTGTTACAGAGAAAGAATTGTTTGCTATTGTGTTTGCTATTGAAAAGTTTGGCCTTACTTGATGGTTTCCAGGGTCACTGTGCACATGGACCACGTGGAGCTTAGGTGTCTCATGATAAAAATGTTGCAGCTCGCATTTTCGTACGTTAAAGTTTCTTCTTCAGTTAATCGACATAGATTCGGGGATGAGATTATCTTGAGGTTAACGTATTTATGCTATTTATAGCAAGTGATAAGTAAGTGTCATGAAGGATAAAGGGTACATGAATTAAAGAAAATGAGTTTCATTGAAAGTTGTCGATTTGGGATAAAATACGGTCCGAGCTATAATACTCGATATTTATGGACTAATACTATACAAAGTACCATATGATCGTGATAGTATGATGTATAAAGTATATTAAAAATGAGTAATATTTTAAATAATTTGAGATAATTCTTAATTATGCGAGTAATTAGTTAATTATCAGGTAACGGGACATTACCTAGTTAATTAATAAATTATGAGATAAGACCAAGCCCTCCAAAACGTTGCAGCTAGCCACATTCTAAAGAAATGACTCTTAGTCATTTTTTATTAGGTGGCATAATGTGTTAGTTACACATTCACTATACAATCAGAATGTTAGTTATTCTTACAATTAGAATGTTAGTCATTCATACCATCAGAATGTTAATCATTCTTACAACCAGAACGTTAGCCATTTTTACAAGCTTTCAACAAAACGTCTTTCAACCAAAATCTAACGAGAATTATTAGAAGCTTAACAACTTAAAATTTTCGCGGTTCTAAAGGAGTACGATGCAACCTTTTCCAAGAATATCATACGGATTTTTCTCTATTTCAGGTATGTTAAGGATATTCCTTCTTTCTTTTATGGCATAATTCAGGTCATACAGAAGAAACGAGCAAACGCACAGTTTTCATGAGCAACTTTATTCATAGAAATACTAGGGGTCTCTATGTTCTTGATTCCCCATGTGAAATATTATTATATCTTCTGCTCATGGGTCTCAGAATAATATGCAATTGACAAAAGTTTATCCGAAAGGAATATTGAGATTATTAACATGTTTTCACTCATTTCATTCATTTATACATGTACATTGACTCATTACAAAATGGCGTTATATTCGCGTATTTATATGTGTGTGTATATATATATATATGTGTATGTGTGTGTGAGAGAGAGAGAGAGAAACGGGAAAACAGTTACGGCGTTATATACGCACCACCACCTGATCAGTTGGTATATGTTGTGATGTTGCCCACAGTGGCCGAGACGATATGATGGGATGCCCTCAGAGGCTTAATGATATTATGTACACCTATACCTATGTATGACACAATATTTATATGCACGTGCATGATATTATAAATGTTTCAGAATTTACAAAGTTATTCAGATTTACAGATGGATTCCTTTATTCCATGTTTCATCTATGTCTTTCATGTACTGATTTTCATGCCTTACATACTCAGTACATTATTCGTATTGACGCCCTATGTAACGACCCGACCGGTCGTTTTGAGGTCCAACGCGTCGTTCAGCAGTTGGGAGTCACGAACAGCTTCATTTCAGGTATATCGACTTGTGCATATGGTCGGAATTGAAATTCAGGAAGATCGGAGTTGAATTTAAAGGAAAATTCTCATTTCAGAAGTGTTAAGTTGAAGAAATCGAGTAAGGCTGGGATTTTGAGTAACCGACCTCGGAATCAGGATCCGAAGGTTCCAGCAGGTTAGTATGATGATTTCGGACTTGGGCGTATGTCCGGAACGGGTTTTGGATAACCCGGGAGCAGTTTAGTGTATATTGTGGAAAGCCAGTATTTTAGGGAAATTTCTTAAGTTTGACTTGAAGTACGTTTCAACGATATTGATGTCTGTTTGGGATTCCGAGTCTGGGAATATCTCTGTATAGTGATTCTGGAGTTGGGATCGTGATCGAAAGTGAATTCGAATATCCGGAAGTCAATTTAAGGTCATTTGTCTAAAGATAGAAAACTGAAGGTTTTTGAAGAATTCGACCGGAAATGGAAATTTTGGTATCGGGGTCGAGATGCGATTTCGGAAGTTGGAGCAGGTCCGTAAAGTCGAATATGAATTACCTGCAAAATTTGAGGTCAATCGGACGTGGTTTGATAAGTTTCGGCATCAAATGTGGAAGTTTGATTTTCAAAGTTCATAGAGTTGGATTTCAGTGCGATTCGTGATTTCGGCGTTGTTTGATGGGATTTGAAGCCTCGAGCAAGTTCGTGGGTAATTATGGGACTGAGTCGTGTGTTTGTAGGGGGTCCCGAGGGCCTCGGGTGTGTTTCGGGGTTTTTCGGGTGATATTGTTGTTGCTGTTTGTTGGTGTTTTTGGTAATGTTGTGCGATCGCAGCCTTAGTTATGCGATCGCGGAGAAGAAACTGAGAGGCAAGGTTTTGACCTATGCGATCGCGGATGTTGAGGTGCGATTACGGAGAAGGGCAAGGCAGGCTTGTGCGATCGCAAGGAGGAAGGTGCGATCGCAGAGAAGGATTTGGAGGGAGCTGGAAAAAGGACTGTGCGATCGCAGGCAAGCTTGTGCGATCGCATAGAAGAAATGCTCTGCTGCACTGACTCGACTTCGGAGGCTCATATATCACAATCTATAAGGAATTTTGAGATGGTATAAAAATGAAAGTTGTCTCCCTAAATGTCTAGTTTCTAGAAATGTAAACCATTCATGATTTGGATTTGTGTACAAAGCGATATGGCTGTTACACTACAGGATGTCCGGGAAGATGAAGAAGAAAGTTGTGTTGCGCATGGGCTGACATTGCCAGATTATATCTAGAAATATATAAGGAATTGGGAGTTGACCAACAAATGAAAGTTATATATCTTGAAGTCTAGTTCTTAGAACATTAAACCATTCATCATTTAGAGTTTTTTGCAAAACGTTATGACTATTCTACTGGAGGCTGTCTGGGCAGGCTGGGCATTTGTTCTCTCTGCGATCGCAAAGAGCAAATTTTGGGCTGGAAAATTGTACTCCGCGATCGCAAGGCATTTTCCGCAATCGCACTGAGTAAATACCTGGGCAGTGTTGATTAGAAACGGGATTTTGGCATTTCTCTCTCATTTTTCAAAGCCATGGGCGATTTTTGGAGAGCTTCAAGAGGGGTTTTTCGTCATCTATGTTAAGGTAAGTTACTCCTACTCATTTCAAGTTAGATACAAGATTATTATATGGATTAGAACATGAAAATTAGGTAAAATTTAAGGAAAATTTGGAAGAAACCTAGAAATTTGGAAATTTGGATTTTAGCCATGAATTGAGCATGAATAATTGAGTGAAATGTGTAATTGAATTAGTAAAGCTTCGGGTAGAGATTTTCTTCAAGAAATTTCGAGGTCCGGGCACGTGGTCCTGAGGGAATTTTGGTCATTTCATTAAGCCGGGCTGAGGAACTTTGTAATTTGAATTGGTTATGATCTATTTAGTATATTTTCATTGAATTATCATTATTTGGATATTTTGGGAGCGTCCGCATCCATTTTCAGTTGTCGTAGAGACTTGGAAGCCGGTGATGAATCTTCGGAGCGAGGTGAGTCTCCTTTCTAACCTCGTAAGAGGGAAATTGTCCCTCTAGGTAACCTTGTTTTCTATGTGATCTTGTTTGGGGGCTACGTACGCACCGAGTGACGAGAGTTCGTACGTAGTGGCTATTACTGCTTCGTCCGGGTAGTTAGGACACAGCATGTTCATTGTTTTTCCCTGTTATAGCATAGATATGACTTGTATACTTGTGTGATTGGTACAATTGTCTTTGAACGTTATGATACTTGGCTTGACTTAAGAGTGATAACAGAATCACGGGATGTGATCGGGTCGTACGCCACGGCAGAGTGATGATTGATTATATTATGGGATCGGGACGTACGCCACGGCAGAGTGATGATTGATTATATTATGGGATCGGGCCATACGCCACGGCAGAGTGATGATTGATTATATTATGGGATCGGGCCGTACGCCACGGCAGAATGATGATTGATTATATTATAGGATCGGGTCGTACGCCACGGCAGAATGATGATTGGTTATATTATGGGATCGGGCCGTACGCCACGGCAAAATGATGATTGATTATATTATGGGATCGAGCTGTACGCCACGGCGAGATTGAGACTATCACGGTGGGAACGGGTCGTACGCCACGGCAAGATTGAGACTACCAAGGTGGGATTGGGCCGTACGCCACGGCGAGATTTAGACTACCAGGGTGGGATGGGGTCGTACGCCACGGCGAGATTGAGACTACCAGGGTGGGATCGGGCCATACGCCCCGGCGAGATTGAGACTACCAGGGTGGGATCCGTCTGTATGCCACGGTGAGATTGAGACTACCAGGGTGGGATCAGGTCGTACGCCACGGCGAGATTGAGACTACCAGGGTGGGATCGGGCCGTACGCCACGGCGAGTTGAGATTACCAGGGTGGGATCGGTCTGTACGCCACGGAAAGATTGAGTACCATATGGGAGCGGGCCATACACCACGACGGATACCAAACTTGTTTTATTTTAGATTTGTTATCTGATGCCGGATATTGATGTACTTGATTATTTGTTTACTTGTTTACTTGCCTACAGCTTTCCTTACATCCTTCTTACTTTATTACTGTTTGACCTTAGTGAGTATCGAGTCGACCTCTCGTCACTACTTCTTTGAGATTAGACGGTATACTCACTGGGTACATATATGTATATGTACTCATACTACACTTTATGTGCATTTTGTTGCACAGGTACCTTTATAGTACAGTGATTGACTTAGAAGACTTATACGGGCTGCATTCATCCAGAAGCGTTCTACAGCTGCCGGAGTCTCCCTTCTGTGTACTTACATTTTATATTTATTGCTTTTGTCAAAATTTGTTTTCGGACAAGCATTGTATAATTGTATAAATCCTTAGAAATTGCTCATGTACTTGTGTCACCGGGTTCTGAGGATGTGTGAGTCTTGTTTTATTGAATTAAATAGATTTCTTGTCGTGTTTAATTTACAATAGTTACTTATTTGATTATGAAATGCAATAAAGGCAACGATTTCGAAATTGTTAAATAGGAAGGTATTTCAACTGATTAAGGGATTGGCTTTCCTGATAGTGTGTTCGGCGCCATCACAACCCATAGGTTTTGGGTCGTGACAATGTGGTATCAGAGCACTAGATTCCCTTAGGTTTCACGAGTCATGAGAAAGCCTAGTAGAGTCTTGCGGATCAGTATAGAGACGTCTGTACTTGTCTTCGAGAGGCTACAGGATTGTAGGAGTACTTCCCTTCTTGATTCCTCATCGTGCGATTTGATTCCATTAAGGCTTATGCCTATGTTTCTTCCTACTCAATCTTATACGTACCGAAGATCTTGCTATGATTAGAGGATTTGAGGAATTGAAATGGTGCGAGATGTTTTCCAGGTGCAGTTGGTTGGGGCTGTTGTTGTTGCCCTGCAGGAGAATAATATGTTGTTTCAGCTCAGTAATTATGTTTCTGAGGACTTTGAGGCTATGATCAAGTTGTTATGATGCTTACGATTAGATATCGCGCGGTGTTGATGGTAAGATGCTTGCCCATATATAGGGGTAATGAATGACTTGAAGGGAGGTCTTCTCAGGGCGTGGTTTCAAGATTCCAGTATTTTAGTTCCGGCGGAGGAAAGGCACTTGGACTATGAACGGTCTGGTTCGGATTGATAAAGTAGTAAGCTTGGTGCTATCGAGAAAGGTGGAGTATTCACCTGTGTTATGGTATCGTTGTCTGATCGAATAGGATATGTTAAATTCACCGGTGTTATAGCTCTTCGGTTGCATGGGGTTAGAGTGCTGTGAAGCGGTGCTGAAGAAGTGGTTGTCAGAGATTGTGGTGTGTAGTGGTTCGGAATTAAACAGTTACCTCTAATGAAGGCAGCTCGAGAAAGATGATCTTTGGAGAGTTCGAATTTGTGGTGATTTGTTGGCTCAAAGAGCTACAGAGAAGGAAGTTGAATTGAGGACGCAATTGAGAATCACACGATGAAGGAAGATATGTGAAAAGTGATAGGTGGTGGTTCCATTTCAAAAAGGCCAGGCGTAAGGAAAGGGAGTTGGGTAGTGCTTAAAGGAATAAGGTTAACCAAAGTGGGGTAGTCCCACCACCTGCAGTTGGGTTGTGGGGGGTTGTGTCCTCATGGAGTTGCGGATTGTCGGCATATTGGTAAGTTGTTACAGCTAAGGGAAAGGAGTAAAGCGGTAATTGAGCATGGCATTCGATAAATGTGTGCGAAGTTTGTCCTATTGGACCAGGGCTAGGCTTTGGGAAAAAAATTAAGAATTCGTGCTTAAGGCATAGACAAGTTGTGAGGGTAGCGACTCAGTCACGTGCTTCGCTGAAAGGGTGTTCATGTGCTAGGAGATCCTTGGAGTTGATTGTAATCGGGGCCAGTCAGAGTAGGTGACTCTCAGTGGTGGTCCTAATGAATTCGAAAGTTAGAGAATGCGGTGTTTAAGGGTTTCAGGCAGCAGTATAATTAAGAATCGAGCTTCTGCAGTATAATCTCTAAGAGGAAGGATGATGGTTGGAGTGGTCTATGTTATTTCAGCACGCTGGATAGTATCGGAGGAGTGAGGGAAATAGACTCCGGGTTGTAGAACGATTTTCAGGAGGTTGTGAGACGGGTTACAGAATTAGGCAGCATGGTCTCGTGAATCAAGGTCACTCGGGATGAGTGAGGGTTGAGTTTCTATGAGTTGAAGGAAGTTACTATTACCTTTGAGGCAATTAAAGATGATTAAAAGAAGATAGGTTGGTTAGCCATGGTTGAAATGGCACAAGTATGGCAGTGATCAGTTTCTTCGGCGTGATTGAGTATGTGTATGGTTTGTGCAAATGTGTGCGAGGCTTGTCGGCCGTCGTAATAGACTTCAGTTGGAAGAATTCAAGTGATATGGACTGTCAGGTGTAGGCGGGTCCCGGAGGTGTTATGATGGTTCAGACCACTGCTTAAGGAATTGCATGTATTGTGATTGTGAGAGCTCACTTGTGAGTTGTTATGGTTCTCATGAATTGAAGTCAGTAAAAAGGGTTCCTAGGTAATGAAGTGTTCACCCTAATAATGGTTCAGGGGTTATGATGGAATTTTGCGCCATATCATATTGGCATGTTATGCGCAAAAAGCGGTATGTAACTGGAAGTAAGAATTGAGATTGGTGTGTGACTTTAACAAGGATTTCATGAGCTCGGAGGAGCAAGGGAAAAGTATTTGAATGTTTAGAGTAAGCTGGTATTGTCTTCTGTGTCACCTGAGATTGGTCTTTGGGGAAAGAGTCTTTGTATTCTGTTTATGGGTTCTTGATTTGTCTTGCAGCATTTGTGGGATCAGGAGTAAGGATGTGCAGACTTGTTGCTTTGTGTGGAAGGCCGTGAGAGCATGACCGCGGGAAGATTGCATAAGTGTGGCATGTAGTCACCTAATTGGTTGAAGAATTAGACCAATTATAAAGGAGTGTAATATTGCTTAATTAAGAATTTATGCTTGGAAGGCATTTGGTTCAGTTGATGGTGGATTGTGGGGTGTTTGTCCCGGCTATGATTATTATTCTTGTGTATTATGAGAGGAATTGGGGTATTATGGACCCAGGTAAGTCTATCCGCCTAGTTCAGTGCGAGCAGAATCGACTTGAAGTGAATGAATGGATTTAAACAAATTATGGGCTTCATGCGAGTCAGATGTGTTTATTTCAGTATGGCGCTCCTCAAGGGGGGGTATTGGGATATCAGGTATTGTCCCGTCTTCGTCAAATTCATGTGATATTGTGATTGTGCCGTGTGGATTGTGAAACAGCTTGATAATTTCTTATGTGTTGAGGTTCCACGTAGTGATGAGGTTATGTGAGAAGGATTGCTCCTGAGATCCAGACTATACATCGCACCTCAGTCGTGCTGGTGTTTTGTAGTATATGGCTCTATCAGTCTCCCCAGAATGGTATTATGCACTTAGCGTGCTTCTGACCGATATTCAGTGATTTGTAATAGTGAGCAATTCAGCTCCGTGTATATTTCCTTATGTAAATCTTATGATGGGATCGGGTGGCACGCCGCCATGGGTATGTTATTTGGATCGGAACAGTGTGATACAGAGCAAGGCTCCTGTAATTATTTTCTTGTGTTTTACTTCATAATTTTCTAAGGAAAGTTCATATTAGTTGCGTGAGTTGAGTAGTCCCTTCCGGAGTCATTTCTTTATGTGTCGTGTTCGAATTGTGGCCTATTGGCGCATTGTGGCATCGTGTGAGGCTAATGGCCGTGTTTGGGGTGATTGGTTGTCTTAGCAGTTCATACTGGGTAAGACGAAATTTATAAATCTGGGATCGGTGTGATAAGACTATGCAAGTATATTACAGGACAATCACCATTATTGGTTGCAATGAGATGATGATCTTAGTCAGGAGAAAGGATTTCGATGTTTAGTTAACTCAGCAGTTGGTTAGGAATTTCTACACATTTCCTCCGCTGTGGTGGTATCGTCAGCGTTATAGAAAAATGTATGAATGTAACTTATAAGGTGCTTTGAGAGCATCAAAGTCGCAGAATTTTGGCTATTAAGATCCAGGGAGCGTCATTGTTGTCAGATAATGGATCATGCAGTGTATGGTGTTGATTCAGCAAGGGCCTGCAGTTGTGTTCTGGTGCCTCGTGTGGTAGTTGATTCGGTGTTCAAATGTTAGAAACAGGCACGACAGAGAATTTCAGATGTTAAAACTAAGTTCGGAGCTTATTGTATGAATAAAGGAGGATATCTTTAGATTTGATCAAGCTTATGTGCTCAACCGGGTTGTGGTAGCACGGGCAGGTGCACGAGGTGGTAAACAGTGATTCCATGTAATTCTGGGGCAGTTCCTGGCACGTTCGAGGACGAACGTTCGTTTAAGTGGGGGATAATGTAACGACCCGACCGGTTATTTTGAGGTCCAGCGCGTCGTTCAGCAGTTGGGAGTCACGAACAACTTCATTTCAGGTATATCGACTTGTGCATATGGTCGGAATTGAAATTCAGGAAGATCGGAGTTGAATTTAAAGGAAAATTCTCATTTTAGAAGTCTTAAGTTGAAGAAATCGAGTAAGGCTGGGATTTTGAGTAAACGACCTCGAAATCAGGATCCGAAGGTTCCAGCAGGTTCGTATGATGATTTCAGACTTGGGCGTATGTCCGAAACGGGTTTTGGATAACCTGGGAGCAGTTCAGCGTATATTGTGGAAAGTCAGTATTTTAGGGAAATTTCCTAAGTTTGACTTGAAGTACATTTCAATGATACTGATATCCGTTTGGGATTCCGAGTCTGGGAATAGCTCCGTATGGTGATTCTGGAATTGGAAGCGTGATCGGAAGTGAATTCGGATATCTGAAAGTCAATTTAAGGTCATTTGGCTAAAGATAGAAAGCTGAAGGTTTTTGAAGAATTCGACCGGAAAAGGAAATTTTGATATCAGTGTCGGGATGAG
This sequence comes from Nicotiana undulata, assembly GCA_005239495.1. Classification (NCBI taxonomy): domain Eukaryota; kingdom Viridiplantae; phylum Streptophyta; class Magnoliopsida; order Solanales; family Solanaceae; genus Nicotiana; species Nicotiana undulata. The sequence continues at coordinate 6,956 of MDKH01090969.1, read as the reverse complement.
ATTCCGAAAGTTGAAGCAGGTCCGTAATGTCGAATATGACTTGCCTGCAAAATTTGAGGTCAATCGGACGTGGTTTGATAAGTTTCGGCATCAAATGTGGAAGTTGGAATTTTCGAAGTTCATAGAGTTGGATTTTAGTGTGATTCGTGATTTCGGCGTTGTTTGATGGGATTTGAAGCCTCGAGCAAGTTCGTGGGATGTTATGGGACTGAGTCGTGTGTTAGGACAGGGACCCGAGGGCCTCGGGTGTCTTTCGGGGTGGTTTCGGGGCATTTCGGGTGGTATTGTTGTTGATGTTTGCTGGTGTTTTTGGTAATGCTATGCGATGGCAGCCTTAGCTATGCGATCGCGGAGAAGAAACTGAAGGGCAAGGTTTTGACCTATGTGATCACGGATGTTGAGGTGCGATTGCGGAGAAGGGCCAGGCAGACTTGTGCGATTGCAAGGAGGAAGGTGCGATCGCGGAGAAGGATTTGGAGGGAGCTGGAAAAAGGCATGTGCGATCGCAGGCAAGCTTGTGCGATCGCATAGAAGAAATGCTCTGCTGCACTGACTCGACTTCGGAGGCTCATATCTCACAATCTATAAGGAATTTTGCAATGGTATAAAAATGAAAGTTGTCGCCCTTTGTGTCTAGTTCCTAGATATTTATACCATTTATGATTTGGATTTGTGTACAAAGAGATATGACTGTTAAACTACAGGCTGTCCGGGAAGATGAAGAAGAAAGTTGTGTTGCGCAAGGGCTGACTTTGTCAGATTATATATAGAAATATATAAGGAATTGGGATATTACCAACAAATAAAAGTTATAGATCTTGAAGGCTAGTTTTCAGAACATTAAACCATTTGTCATTTGAAGTTTTGTGCAAAAGGTTATGACTATTCTACTGGAGGCTGTCCGGGCAGGCTGGGCATTTGTTCTCCGCGATCGCAAAGAGGAAATTTTGGGCTGGAAAATTGTACTCCACGATCGCAAGGCATTTTCCGCGATCGCACTAAGTAAATACCTGGGCAGTGTTGATTAAAAACGGGATTTTGGCATTTCTCTCTCATTTTTCAAAGCCATGGGCGATTTTTGGAGAGCTTCAAGAGGGGTTTTTCGTCATTTATGTTAAGGTAAGTTAACCCTACTCATTTCAAGTTAGATACAAGATTATTACATGGATTAGAACGCAAAAATTAGGGAAAATTTGAGGAGAAGAAACCTAGAAATTTGGAAATTTGGATTTTAGCAACGAATTGAGCATGAATAATTGAGTAAAATGTGTAATTGAATTAGTAAAGCTTCGGGTAGAGATTTTCTTCAAGAAATTTCGAGGTCCGGGCACGTGGGCCCGAGGGCATTTTGGTCATTTCATTGAGCCGGGCTGAGGAACTTTGTAATTTGAATTGGTTATGATCTATTGAGTATATAATCATTGAATTATCGTTATTTCAATAGTTTGGGAGCGTGCACATCCATTTTCAGTCGTCGTAGAGGCTTGGAAGCCGGTGATGAATCTTCGGAGCGAGGTGAGACTCCTTTCTAACCTCGTAAGAGGGAAGTTGTCCCTCTAGGTAACCTTGTTTGCTATGTGATCTTGTTTTGGGGCTACGTACGCACCGAGTGACGAAAGTCCGTACGTTGTGGCTATTACTGCTTCGTCCGGGTAGTTAGGACACAACATGTTCATTGTTTTTCCCTGTTATAGCACATATATGACTTGTATACTTGTGTGATTGGTACTGTTGTCTTTGAACGTTGTGATACTTGGCTTGACTTAAGAGTGATAAGAGAATCACGGGATGGGATCGGGTCGTACGCCATGACAGAGTGATGATTGATTATATTATGGGATCGGGCCGTACGCCACAACAGAATGATGATTGGTTATATTATGGGATCTGGTCGAACGCCACGGCAGAATGATGATTGATTATATTATGGGATCGGGTTGTACGCGACGGCAGAATGATGATTGATTATATTATGGGCGGGTCGTATGCCACGGCAGAATAATGATTGATTATATTATGGGATCAGGTCGTATGCCACGGCGAGATTGAGACTTCCAGGGTGGGATCTGGCTGTACGCCACGACGAGATTGAGACTACCAGGGTGGGATCGGGTCGTACGCCACTGCGAGATTGAGACTACCAGGGTGGGATCGGGCCGTACGCCACAGCGATATTGAGACTACCAGGGTGGGATCGGGTCGTACGCCACAGCGAGATTGAGACTACCAGGGAGGGATCGGGTCGTATGCTACGGCGAGATTGAGACTACCAGGGTGGGATCGGGTCGTACGCCACAGCGAGATTGAGACTACCAGGGAGGGATCGGGTCGTATGCTACGGCGAGATTGAGACTACCAGGGTGGGATCGGGCCGTACGCCACGGCGGATACCAAACTTGTTTGATTTGAGATTAGTTATTTGATGCCGGATATTGATGCACTTGATTATTTGTTTACTTGCCTACAGTTTTCCTTACATCCTGCTTACTTTATTACTATTAGACCTTAGTGAGTATCGAGTCGACCTCTCGTCACTACTTCTTCGAGATTAGACGGGATACTCACTGGATACATATATGTATATGTACTCATACTACACTTTCTGTGCATTTTGTTGCACAAGTACCTTTATAGTACAGTGATTGACTTGGAAGACTAATACGGGCTGCATTCATCCAGAAGCGTTCCACATCCGCCGGAGTCTCCCTTCTGTGTACTTACATTTTATATTTATTGCTTTTGTCAAAATTTGTTTTCGGACAAGCGTTGTATAATTTTATAAATCCTTAGAAATTGCTCATGTACTTGTGTCACCGGGTTCTGGGGATGTGTGAGTCTTGTTTTATTGAATTAAATAGATTTCTTGTCGTGTTTAATTTACAAAAGTTACTTATTTGATTATGAAATGCAATAAAGGCAACGATTTCAAAATTGTTAAACATGAAGGTATTTCAACTGATTAAGGATTGGCTTGCCTGACAGTGTGTCCGGCGTCATCACAACCCATAGGTTTTGGGTCGTGACACCCTATTTCCGGGGGCCTGCGTTTCATATCTGCAGGTGCAGGTAGACAAGTCGACTGTCCCCCTTCTTAGGATCCTTGATCAGCGAGAGTTGACGTGCTCCACTTGATCCGTAGCTGCTTTTTATTTTGGTACGATATGCTTGTTTATATATATATATATATATATATATATATATGGATATGACGTGGCTCATTTCCCTCTTTGTACAGTTGTATTTCTATTAGAGGTCTGTAGACAGTTATGTATAGTTGGATAGTATGTGGCCTTGTCGGCTTCCAGCTTTGGGTATATAGTTGTCTATAGTAGCCTTGCTGGCTCGCCCCACTGTATTTCCACATGTATATGTACATACGTCTTTTGGACAGGTTATCCTCGCATATGTTATTCATGTTTATATATTAAACGCATGCTTAAGGGTGTTCTACATGTACGACTCGGACACCCATCACGGCCTATCGGTTTGGGTCGTGATAAGTGGTATCAGAGCAGTTCTGTCCTAGGGTTGTCTACAGACCGTGTCTCGTAGAGTCTTGTTTATGGGTGTGTTATGCACCATACTTATAAACATGAGGCTACATGACATACACGATGTTATCCTCTCTTCTTATCCTAGATCGTGCAATTTAAGAATTCATGTTTCTAATGATATGTTATATTTCGAACGATGCCTCCAAAGACTACACCCGCCCAAAAGGGAAAGACCATGGCTGGTGAGACTACTAGTCGAGCGCCACGAGTTACTGGGGCTCGGGGAGAGTCTCATAGTGAGATTCCATCTCAGACTTCACATACCCGCCCTCTCCAGAAGAGCCCTGAAGGGCACCACCTCCAACGCCCGCCCATGTACGTTCAGCCTCTCAGTCAGATGCACCGGGTCAGTAGATAAGAGATGCTATTTAGCTATTAACTCGATTAGTAGCCGCGCATGCTCGGTGTCAGGAAGTAGGTATTGGTCATGTAGATAGATCTGTCAATGCCAGGGTTCGTGATTTCGTTAATTTGGACCCTTCGGTATTCACTGGGGCAGATCCAAACGAAGACCCTTAGGTATTTATCAATACAATGCAGAGGACTTTGAGGGTAATAAAGTCCACTACGACTGAGTCAGTTGAGTTAGCTTCCTATAGACTTCAGGATGTTGCAGTTATTTGGTACGAGTCTTGGGAGTTGTCCAGAGGTGAGAATGCCCCATCAGCAGTATGGCAGGAGTTTACAGAAGCTTTTATTCGTCATTATCTGCCACCAGAGCTTAGACGGGCCAGAGTTGATAGTTTCTTGACCCTTCAGCAAGGTAACATGAGTGTTTGAGAGTACAATCTTCAGTTTGATTCGTTGGCTAGGTATGCTCCCACTATTGTATCTAAGATGGAAGATCGGGTTCACCGGTTCGTGATAGGATTAGAGCCGCACTTGCTTAATGATTGAATGTCGGTCTCACTTCAGCCAGACATGGATATTTCTGTATTCAGGCATACGCTCAGGGTGTAGAGGAGCGTAAGTAGAAACAGAGGGCCGATTGTGAGCATGATAGGGCCGAGAATAAGAGAGCGAGGTCTTCAAGTCCCGCTGGTGAGTTTCGAGGTAGGACTCAGGCACCGTCGCGACCCATCGCTTTTGGTCGTGACAAAAAAAGGAATCAAAGCCACGACTAATGAGATAGTTGCTTCTACTCCAAGCATTTGACATTGAGATCCAAGATAAGAAGGGGAGTGAAAATCAAGCATTTGACATTGAGATCCCAATGAACAAGTCTTGGCAGCAGTTTCCATAAGAGAGGAACCATGGTATAGGGATTCAACTAATTATATTGCGAGCAGTATCATTCGGAGGAGTTCGCTTTAAACCAAAAGAAGAAGGTCAAAAGATATTGCTATAGTTACTATTGGGATGAACCATTCTTTCCTTTTTTTTCTTTCCGTTATCTCTTGGTGTAAAAATTTGTTTTCTTGTTTTGATAAGATTTGATGTGTTTTTTGATGGAAAGTGTTAAGTACTATGGGATAACATGCAGAAGTCAACAATTTACGGACCGCACTTTATGGTGTGCGGCCGCAATACTTTGGTTGCAGGCAGCAATTTGGAGTTGTGGTTGCTCATTTCTTTTACAGACCGCACAAATAGGAGGAATATCAAGTGACCAAATGCAAGTTCTCTGAATTTTTGTCTCATCAGTGCAGACAACAGTGCTAAGGACTTTACGGCCGCCCAAAACTAACTTCGACCGCACATTACTGTTTTAGAGAGTATCTGGTACGACCCACATCAATCTTCTTTTTGTTCACTTTTAAGTTCTAATTTTGATTTCCTCATCTTTCCATATTTTTCTCTCTTAAATGTGTGCATTTTGCGGAGAATTGTATTGTTTAGAATGGGTTTTAGTTGTAATTTACGTATGTTAGCACCAGTGATGGTCAAAATTACTGTTAGATCCATAATTGTCGAATTGTGCTATTAATTGCCATAGATTTCTAGGTAGCTTTGTTCTTGCACTGTGTCATATGCATGCATGTGTGGGTATCTAAAGTGCAGACCGCAGTTTGTTTTTGCCGACCGCAAGATTGTAAAGGCATCACAGCTCCTCAAAAGTGCAGACCGCAATAGAAATATGCGGACCGCAATTGAGTTTTGATGTTGCAAAGGGTTATCTGCACTGATAATTAGAAAAAACTTTCTCTGAGATATGAGGCAACCTAACTCAAGTGCAGACTGTAATAGAAATGTGTGAACCGCAACTGAGCTTTGCGGTCGCAAAATGTGGTTCGCACTGAGAACTTTCTTCTCTGAGACCTAAGGCAAACTAGCTCAAGTGCGGAACGCAAACGAAATATGTGGACCACACTAGCATTTTTGCGGCTGCACTTCCCATTTTGCAGACCGCAAAATACCGCTGCCGCTTGTATGTTTCAAAATGGATTCCCTGATTCTACTATGCTTCTACAATTAAGTATCTGACCTATGAGTGATCTTTTTAACATATAATTGTGAATCATATGATGTGAGTGCTCCCCTGACATACTTCTTCGTGCTATAACAGAAAGTGGTAACACAGGTAAATTTGAGACTTCTAAAGGTATAGGAGGAGAAGGAAGCAATGGAGGAAGGGTAGAGGTGCATTTCCACCAGCTGTGTAGAAGCTAATTGTGATGACCCAAAAGGTCATCCTAAGTAATTCTAGCTAAATTTGTGTTCCAAGGCCTCGAAAGCCTCTGTTAGTCTCACCTCGATATGTGTGCGCAGCCCGGGCCTGTAGCCGGGAAGTCTGTATGTTGAAATTTGATGAAAACGGAATTTTATGATAACTAAATGGATAAAGTTGGTTTTGGTCAATATTTTTGGTAAACTGACCCGGACCCGTGATTTGACGGTCTCGGAGGGTCCGTAGGAAAATATGGGACTTGGGTGTATGCCCGGAATCGAATTCCGAGGTCCTAAAGCCCGAGAAATGAATTTTTAAAGAAAATTATTTTCTGAAAATAATAAAGGATTTTGAAAATGAATAATTATGTGAAAACCGTGTTACCGGGACCGTATTATGGTTCCGGAGCCTGGAACAGGTTTAATATATGTTATGTGACTTATCTGTGAAATTTGGTGTAAAACGGACTTGAGATGACGTGTTTCGGATCAAAATTGGAAAAATTAACCTTTATGAAGTTTTAAGAAATTTCTATGAGTTTTGAGGTTTAATTCCTTGTTTTTGATGATATTTTGATGATAAAAATGCTTGAATAAGTCTGTAAGATGATTTGGGAGTCGTGTGTGTTTTTGGTTTTGAGACCCGAGGGCTCGGGTGAGATTCGGGTAGCTAACGGGGTGTAAAAGTCATGAAAAAATCTGGTGTTTGGTTGATTTTCTGGTGTCTGGTATCTTAGTCTATGCGATCGCATAGGTGGAGCTACGATCGCATAGAGTTGAGAGTGGGGGAGGGGT
>ML258296.1:0-38942 GCA_005239495.1 Nicotiana undulata | reverse complement strand
TGTATCTTATCAGCTTTCATAGAAGCAATTGTAATAGGTACAAATTGATCAAGTTAGAGTTAGCTTGAAATCTGTAGAAATTAGCTAGAGGCTAGTTGATACAAAGAGGATTAGAGTTAGTTCTAGGATTATAAAAGAGTTTATTTTGTAAGTCCGTTTTGGCTCAGAGTTTTAGTGAAGATTTTGAGCAAATCCTACTGAGAAGTAGGTCGTGGTTTTTTCACCTTTTGAGCCAGGTGTTTTCCACGTAAAAATCCCTGTGTCTTTACTATTACTGCTTAATTATTTCGCAAACAGTAGTAAGTAGTAGACTAAGAAGAACCAGGTTCTTCTTATTAGACAGCACTCGAAAATTGGGTACTGCACAATTAACTTGTAATACTGTGTAGTATTGAAGTCTAAAACATCAAGGGGGCTGCATGGACATTTAGGAAAATACCCTTTATTGTCATTCTATGTCGTGCGATGTGGTGAAAGGTGAGGTCGTTATCTCTAACTCGTGCATTGTTCCAACCTTTAGTAAATGGCACCCAAGAAGAGAGCTCGACTCGATCTAGAGGCCAGTTCCACCCCAAGTGTGGCCATAAATTCTCAATCTAATGGTGCGGGCGAGGACAATCCCCCGACTATGAATCCGCCTGACTCCTCCGTTCCTGGCCAGACTATTCCAATTCCTGCTCCAAGGGAGGGTGTTATGATCCCTCCCGCTGATTCTGCTGATATTCCTGATCCAGCTCCAGCTTCCGGTCCCGGTATTTCTGATGGGGACCTTAGGGGAGCTATTCAGATGTTGACACAACTAGTGGCCTCCCAGGCCCAAAGATCATATGTTTCCCCTTCGTCTTCTAGCGATCAAAGGGATTCTTCAGGTTCCAGATTCAACCAGTTTCTTCAGTTAGCCCCTCCAGAGTTCACAGGTACTGACCCAGAGGCTGATCCTCAGGATTTTATCGACGAGATGTACAAGACCCTTCGAGTTATGAGGGCTACTGAGACAGAGGGGGTGGAGTTAGCTTCCTATCGATTAAAGGAGCGGTGTATTCGTGGTTTGAGATGTGGGAGGGGAGCCCTCCGGCGAGATGGGATGAGTTTGTAGAGGCCTTCATGGATCATTTCTTGCCTGCCGAGACTAGGGCAACCCGTGATACAGAGTTTGAGGTCCTCAAGTAGGGCAACCGAAGTGTGTGGGAGTACCACATGGAGTTCGTGCGCCTGTCCAAATATGCTATTCACATGGTTCCAACTATGGAGGCCAGAGTTCGTCGGTTTTGTTCAGGGCCTTGGTCCCTTGGCTTTTAATGAAGCTGCTACAACTACTCTGCATTCAGATATGAACTATGGGTAGATTGTGGGATTCGCCCAGGATACAGAGGCTCGGAAATTGAAGATAATAATGGAGAGAGAAAGTAGTAGTAGGGCCCGGTCAGCGAGCAACTCTGGGGTTTCTTTTGGAGTTGGGAGACCAGTCCTTGGGAGAAGGTCATCAGGACCATCCTAGTCTCATGCTCAGTCATTATCTAGTGCCCCACCACCAGGTCGTCACCATCATCATCAGCAGAGGGGTCGTTTTGGGGCCAGTTCAGAAAGCAGGGGGTTCCATCAGCCAGGTCGTTCAGGTGGGAGGTTCCAGTAGTAGCAGAAAGGCCCATGCTCCAAGTGTGAGAGGTTTCATATTGGGCCCTGTTATCTGGACGTCCAGTATGCTATGGTTGTGGGGTGAGGGTTCGCATTCAGAGAGACTGCCCTTCATTCCGCCATGGAGAAGGTTAGGATGCCGCCCAGCCATCCAGTTCTTCAACTGCTACATCTTCAGCATGCCCACCAGCCCGAGGCCTTTCAACACCAGTAGGGCGTGGTGCAGCTAGGGGTTGTGCACGAGGTCGGGGAGGACCCAGTCGGTTCTATGCTTTGAGTGGTCGATAGAGTGCGGAGGCTTCTCCGGATATTGTCACAGGTATCCTGACTGTTCAATCTCATGATGTTTATTCTCTTATTGATCTCGGATCTTTCTTATCATATGTCACTCCTTTTATTGCTTTGAGTTTTGGGATAGAACCCGAACAGCTCCATGAGCCATTCTCAGGGTCGACTCCGGTTGGTGAATCTATTACGGCCGCGCGAGTCTATAGGAATTGTTTTGTCACGATGCATGGTCGGGATACCACGACCGATCTTATTGAGCTAGGAATGGTAGATTTTGATGTAATTATGGGAATGGATTGGCTCTATTCGTGCTTTGCTAAACTCGACTGCCGAACCAGGATTATGAGGCTTGAGTTTCCTAATGAACCAGTTATTGAGTGGGAGGGTAATAATATCATGCCAAGAGGTAGGTTTATTTCCTATCTTAAGGCCTCAAAGATGATCAGAAAAGGGTGCATCTATATTTAGTCCGGGTTGCGGACACCACTTTATAGGTGCCTACTCCCAAGTTTGTGCCTGTTGTGAATGAATTTCTTGAAGTATTTCCGGATGAGCTTCCTGGGATTCCACCAGATAGAGAGATCGATTTCGGGATTGATGTATTGCCAGATACGCAGCCAATATCTATTCCACCCTACAGGATGGCGCCAGCAGAATTGAGAGAGTTAAATGAGCAGTTGAAAGATTTTCTAGAAAAGGGTTTTATTAGGCCGAGTGTGTCTCCATGGGGCGCACCGATTCTTTTTGTCAGAAAGAAAGATGGATCGCTTCAGATGTGTATTGATTATCGGCAGCTCAACAAGGTCACTATAAAAAACAAATACCCGTTGCCACGGAAAGATGATTTGTTCGACCAATTGCAAGGTGCTAGGTTCTTCTCAAAGATTGATTTACGGTCCGGGTATCACCAATTAAAGATCAGGAACAGGATATTCCTAAGACTGCCTTCAGGACTCGTTATGGGCACTTCGAATTCTTGGTAATGTCTTTTGGGCTGACCAACGCCCCAGCAGCTTTTATGGATCTTATGAATCGGGTCTTCAAGCCATTTCTTGACTCTTTCGTGATCGTTTTCATCGACGATATCCTTGTGTATTCGCAAAGTCAGGAAGATCATGCTAATCACCTCAGGGCAGATCTGCAGACTCTTCATCAGCACCAGTTGTATGCAAAGTTCTCAAAATGCGAGTTTTGTCTAGAATTAGTTACCTTTTTGGGCCATGTTATTTCCAGGGAAGGGATTCGGGTTGATCCCCAGAAGATTACCAATGACCCCGACAGAGATTCGCAGTTTCTTGGGTTTAGCTGGATATTATCGGAGGTTCGTGGAAGGATTATCTACTCTCGCCTCCCCATTGACTAAGCTGACACAGAAAGCGGTTAAGTTCCCGTGGTCCGATGCTTGTGAAAAGAGTTTCCAGGAATTGAAATCAAGATTGACTTCGCCGCCAGTGTTGACCTTGCCAGAGAGTACAGAGGGGGTTGGTAGTGTATTGTGATGCTTCGAGGGTTAGTTTGGGGTGTGTGTTGATGCAAGTGGTAAGGTCATAGCGTATGCTTCGAGCAGCTCAAGAATTATCCGACGCATGATTTGGAGCTCGTAGCGGTTGTCTTTGCATTGAAAATCTGGTGGTATTATCTTTGTGGGGTCCACGTGGACGTGTTCACAGACCACAAGAGTCTTCAGTATTTTTTAAAACAGAAGGAATTAAACTTGAGGCAGAGGACATGGTTGGAATTGCTCAAAGATTATGATATGAATATTTTTTACCATCCAGGGAAGGCGGATGTGGTGGAAGACGCTCTTAGTCCGAAATCCATGGGTGGTTTGGCTCATTTAGAAGCAGGTCAGAGGCCTTTGGCTCGGGAGGTTTACCAGTTGGCCAGTCTGGGGGTTTGTCTTTCGGCCTCAGACGAAGGGAGTGTTGTGGTGCATAACGGAGTGGAAATCTTTGCTTGTGGCGGAAGTCAAGGAAAAGCAATTCAATGATCCAGCATTGGTACAATTAAGAGAGGCAATTCTAAATCACAAGACCACAACTGTTTCACTCGGCAATAGTGACAGTGTCTTACGGTGTCAAGGGAGACTATGTGTTGCGGATGTGGAGGATCTTCGAGAGAGGTTAATGGTAGAGGCCCAAAATTCTAGATATTTCGTACACCCAGGTTCTACGAAAATGTATCACTATCTCAAGGAGATTTATTGGTGGAATAGTATGAAGAGGGGTGTGGCGGACTTTGTGGCTAGGTGTCTGAACTGTCAGCAAGTGAAGGTCGAGCATCAGAGGCCTGGTGGGTTGGCGCAGCTTATAGAAATACCAATGTAGAAATGGGAGATGATCCATATGGATTTCGTGGCAGGGTTACCCCGTACTCAGCGTAAGTTTGACTCAATTTGGGTAATAGTGGATCGACTCATGAAGTCAATGCATTTCTTGCCGGTTAAGGCCACCAACACTGCAGAACAATATGCTCAGTTGTATATCAAAGAAATAGTCAAACTCCATGGCACCCCAGTTTCTATTATCTCAGATCGAGGGGCCCAGTTCACAGCTAACTCTTGGAAGAACTTTCAGCAAGGTTTGGGGACGCAGGTAAATCTCAGTACAGCCTTCCACCCACAGACTAACGGACAGGTAGAGCGGACTATTCAGACGCTTGAAAACATGTTACGAGCTTGTGTACTTGATTTTAAGGGTAGCTGGGATGATCATTTGCCTCTTATAGAGTTTGCTTACAACAACATTTTCCATGCTAGTATTCAGATGGCCCCATTTGAGGCATTGTACGGGAGAAGGTGTAGGTCTCTGATTAGATAGTTCGAGGTTGGAGAGGCAGAACTGATAGGACCAGATTTTGTGCATCAGGCTATGGATAAGGTTAGAATCATAAATGAGAGGTTGAAAACTACTCAGAGTCGTCAGAAATCCTATTCGGACGTTCATCACCGGGATTTTGAGTTTCAAGTAGATGATTGGGTATACTTGAAGGTATCTCCCATGAAGGGAGTCATGCGGTTTGGAAAGAAGGGGAAATTGAGACCAAGGAATGTCGGGCCGTATAGGATCGCTCAAAGGATAGGACAGGTGGCGCATAGGCTGGAGTTGCCTCCTGAATGTCATTGGTGCACCTGGTGTTTCATGTGTCCATGTTAAAGAAGGTGATTGGAGATCCATCTGTCATTGTGCCGGTTGAGACCGTTGAAGTTAATGAAGAATTGTCATATGAAGAGGTTCCGGTTGCTATTCTCGATAGGCAAGTTCGTAAGTTGACAAACAAGGAGATTGCTTCGGTTAAAGTGTTATGGAGGAATCAACAAGTCGAGGGAGCCACATGGGAGACGGAAAATGAAATGAAAGAGAAATACCCTCATTTGTTTGAATAAGTCAGGTAGTTGTTTATGAAGGTGGTCACCTCTAAGTTTTGTGTCATATCTTGTGTAAGACCACCCCACTCCCCTAATCCCTCTTCTCTTATGACTTCTCAACTTTGTGCCATATTTGTATGTATTGTGTTAGTTGAATTATGTGCAATTCATTGAAATAACTGAATTATGTGCCATTCGTTGTGTTAACTGAACTATGTGGGGCTTGTTGAATTGTGTTTCGGGGGCTCTCTGGCAGGTGGATAGGCCTATATACAAAGGAAACTCTGGCGAAAGTTTAGAAACTATCGGAGTTAGTGAAAATTGGGGGTTGGCATTGTGTGTTTTCATACCCAAGTGATTTCCCGATCCTCATTCGAGGACGAATGATTTTTAAGTGGGGGAGGATGTAAAGACCCGTAAAATTTCTAACTAAACGCGATGCCCGGATAGGTCCCCATGTTGATATAACTGTAGAAATTCTTAAAACGGACCCCTTTGGAGTGAAAAGTACCTCAGGACTTAAAATGTTTTCCAGAATTGCGTGGATCTGCGGTCTACTATGCGATCGCAGATAATGTATGCAGACCGCATAGTTATCGCACACATAGACAGTTGCTGTCCATTTTCAGGACAGCTATGCGGCCCATAATGCGATCGCATTTCATGAAATGTGGGCCGCATAGTTGTCGCATTCATGCACCTATGTTTTTGCTGAGGGAGTTATGCGGCACATTATGCGATCGCATAACAGGTATGCGGGCCGCATAGCTGCCGCATACCTGGGAAGTCTGCTTCTCTTTTTGGCCCAGTTGTGGGCCACTTATGCAATAGGTCTGCGGACCACAAAGCAGGGATGCGATCGCATTCCTGACCGCATACCTGCATCGGGGCTTCTAATTTCTAATTTTAAAACCCGACCCCCAGCTTAATAAAACACCCATCCCCTTCATTTTTAATGACGATCTAATTATAATAGAGAGAAGTGAGAGTGAGTTCTAGTGAGTGAAAGTCACCATCTCCACCAAATTGATCCTCCATCTCTACTCAGTCCTGGGATTAATCAAGTAGTCGTCATCTTCTTCACCATAAGAGGTAAGTTTCTACCCCATTTTCCCCTTAATTCCTAGATTCTAGTTAAAATGGAACACACATAGGTTAGTTCTTGAAGGTAAGAGTTAAAAACCTTGCATGCATGTGATTAACTTACCATAATCTAGTAAAGGGAAGTAGGTTAGAGTAATCTTCCACAAAAAAAGGGTTATGCAATCAAAAGGAACACATAGCGTTTGATAAAATACCCAAATGAGTCCAAGTCATATTCATGATTCCTAATCCTAGGTTTAAATGTCTCACATTGTAAATTAGATTGAAGGCGCTAGAAGGTCCGGTGATTTGAGAGAGAAATTAAGGAGAAATTCCAACTCGAGGTATGTATGGCTAACTATAATCCTCACAAGATAAACCCGTTGTGTTCACTTTCCGGGTATAGCTCTCTTGTTGATCATATATGGAATTTATGTGTTCTAAGTGCCTAATTGAGAAATTCTTGATTCTATATTGTTCCATGCTAATACCATGTTGTTATGTTATTGGAGTGTATAAATTGTGATCATCATGTTCCCTTATTACTATGTGTGTGATCCCATTATGTGATGGGTGTGGTAAAATGTGAATGGATTTGCTGATATGGAATCTGAATAAAGATATTGTAATGATTTGAAAATATGAATCAAGAGGTTGAATTGATACGAAACATGAAATCAATGGATTGGGAAGCTGTGGAACATGAATTTAAGGATTGGACTGACACGAAATATGAATCAGCAAATTCTAATTATATGAAAGATGAATCAAAGAATGATATGTGTTGGGGATAAAAAAGGTTAAAATGATAAAAGCGACCTAAAATATCTATGAATCGATAGGAGAATGTCCTAGGGGTGAGATGGCCTATCTGATTGGGCTGGAATTGGATTCCATGTCGTACACATGGATGACTTGATATTGTGATATGATGATGCTTACTGTCCTCACTGTTTCAGTTGAGATGGCCTAGTCGATCGGGCAGAGATCGGACTCCGTGTGCAGTGCACATGCCACGGTGTTAGCCTAGCCGATTCGGGCAGAGATCAGACTTCGTGTGAACAAGCCACGGTGGTGATATGAGATGTGATGATATTCGGCCCTCACCTAGGATGGCTTATCCGATCGGGCAGATATCGGACTCCGTATGACAATGACACGGTAGATCAGTAATAATAATAACAAGATGAAATTTAAAAGAACATAATCCAAAAGATGGCAAAACGGGATGAGGGATGTGGAAATTCTTGTTTGTGCTTTCCCTTGCTTCGCTGCATTGCTGTATGATACCTCTACTTGAGTTTGACTGTTGATGTTTATCCTATCTAGAGTAGGTTTGTTCATACATACTAGTACTATTCAATGGTACTAACGTCCTTTTTGTCGAGGGCGCTACATCTTTTAAATGGATGTAGGTGGTTCTGTAGCAGGTAGCGTTGATCGCCGATAGTGGTGCCTTTCCTCCATTCCTTCAGCAGTTCTGGTGAGACACACTTCCTCTCGGGACCGTGTATAGTTTATGTTGACTTCTTTTGTATATGTTGTCTCTTTTGAGGTATAGTCGGGGCCTTGTTGCCGGCAAGTCTATGTATCATTTTCCCTACTCTTAGAGGCTCCGTAGACATTATGTGAATTGTAAATATATTTTGGGTAGTTTTTGTACTTACTTGTAATCGTGGTCCCGTGTCAGGAATGTTGTACTTAATATGTATGTTTTGGTAAGATCAAATGTTAAAACGTTAAAAGAGTAAAAATGAACTTCATGTTGTGAATCCACGCTTTTGATTTTCTCTTGCTATTTCATATGAATAATATATGTTATAAATATGGGAAACGCGTCGGGTAGGAAAGGCAAATCAGTTTCGCTTGACCGGGTTCATTCGGTTAGGCGCGGGTCCCGTCCCTCGGTTTTGGGGCGTGACAGTTTTGTCCGAAAAATAACTCAAAAATTAGGCCATCTTTTAAATGGGATATTAAAAGGGAAATCATTTAATACAATAGTTAAATAAATAAATAAAAATGTTATTTATACTTTAAACAATTATAGAAGATTATAAAAAATGTAAAAATATTATTTTGACCCTGAATAAAATGACAAACGCAATAAAATGCAAATTACAGGCTATTATTGCAAGATTGTGCACTACTGTGCTTACATAAAATGAAGTGAAAATATTTAAAATATGTATTGTGGTCGCAACTAATAATTTTAAGTAATTAAGTCATCATAAAATAACTTGAAGGAGTAATTAATAAATATTCAAGTAATTTAAATGTAAGAAAAATCAATTTTAAAGCTCTAAAATTATGAAAAATTATAAAAAAAATGCTTGTTAACTAAATAACGACAAAAAATTATATTTTGTAAGTATATATATTGTTTGAGAAAATATGAGGGCAAAATTTGATATCAACAGCTGCCCTCTTTATCCGAAGATGTTGAAAGAGTTGTCAGTTAAAGAAAATGATGACTAATTTTGGCCGAATGATGTGATTTGAATAAATGGAAGCCGAACCCTGGTTCCTGAGTTGCCTACATATCCCTGGTATTACGGGAATCAGGTCGTGTGTAGTTCTTAATCCAGTGATGAACTGAACTGATGGAGTTGTTATAGGAATGGTTGTATGTTTCGGAAAGGGTTCTTTTTGATAGGACAGTATCATATGAAATCATAAATGTGAGTCTAAAATGTTGCGGATGTATCTCAAGGCGAGTATCTAAACGGTCATAGAGTAAAAGGCGGGTAATTGATGGTGGTTAGTTATTTTGAAATGAGTGCAGGATGTGAACGTTATGAGAAGAAATCGAAGTGAAGGTTGCTCCTATTTGAAGTATGGTTACTCCCTGGATTACCTGCAAAACTTAAAACACGATGTATGCAGGATTATACGGATTATTGCAAAAATTTAGACATGATGCAAATTCCCTTGGACCATGAAAGTTGCCTTTGGATAGTGAGGATGATGTCCTTAGACTATGACGTCCTGGGCCATGAATCGTGTGATAAGGGATTCACATGCCATGAGATGATATCCTCGGGCCATGAGGATGGTGCCTCTGGATTATGACGCCTTTGAATGATGATGTGCACTTTGATAGATCCTCAAGCCATGGAATGGTGTCTTTCGTCTCTGAGGATGGTGCCTTTGGACTATGACGCCTTTGGAAAATATTGTGATGTTTAAGCCCATGAAATGCGAAGATATGATGCTTGGTTATATGCGAAATAAAACAAGACAAGGCTTAGTCTTGTATAAGGTGAGTGCAGTTCTTAGCCTAGAGGATAGTGCAAAGTCTTAGATAGCGTAATGGAGATAGTATTTAATATTGAGGAAAAGGAAGCTTAGCCCTTATGCAATTGGAGTGGCAATTCTTAGCCTCATGCAAAGAGGGATACAATGCTTAATCTCATGCATGAAAGGAAATGCTTAGCCTTATGCAATCAAGGAGGCAATGCTTAGCCTCATGCAAAGAGGAGACAATGCTTAGTCTCATGCAGGAAAACTAGAGTTTAGCCTTATGCAATTAGGGAGGCAATATTAGCCTCATGCAAAGAGGAGACAATGCTTAGTCTCATGCAGGAAAAGCATAGTTTAGCCTTATGCAATTAGGTAGGCAATGCTTAGCCTCATGCAAAGACGAGACAATGCTTAGTCTCATGCAGGAAAGGCATAGTTTATCCTTATGCAATTAGGGAGGCAATGCTTAGCCTCATGCAAGAAAACGATGAGTGATAGTAACGCATTTCTTAGCTTGAGGTGCTTGAGCTAGATATTTTGTTGTCTTAAAGGTAGTGACCTGATGTGTCTCCGAATATTGTTGTCTTATTGTGCCTGCATCCAAAGAAAAATCGCGAGTTTTGTGGGGGTAAAGGTCGGTTTGTGCTTTCGTCTTCTTGCTTTGCCTTTGCTCCTGTCTTGAGATCTTGTTTGAGTTACCCCAGATAATATCTCACTTTTATAGAAATAAAGTTTTCGAAAACAT
The DNA here is from genome assembly GCA_005239495.1 of Nicotiana undulata. Classification (NCBI taxonomy): domain Eukaryota; kingdom Viridiplantae; phylum Streptophyta; class Magnoliopsida; order Solanales; family Solanaceae; genus Nicotiana; species Nicotiana undulata. The sequence goes on along the minus strand of ML258296.1, from coordinate 28,584 downwards.
GCGTGCATTTGATGAATGTCGTTATATAAAATATAGTAGCATGCAATATCAAGTAATTTAGATGAACCGATGGTTGTGACATATTTTGGAGACATTGCGACCTCCTTGCTTTAGAATATTGAGGGTCGTCCTTAAAATTCTGCCCCAGTTTAGATGCAACTCTTTGATTGTTCCGTGTATGATGAAGTTAGCTGGACTTGCTTTAGAATTTTGAGGATGCCCCAGTTTTGATAACGACAACAAATGAAGATTTTATTAAGATGTGACCGAACCCAGGGGGCTGTCTACGTATCCCCTCTTAAACAGGAATCAGGTCAAGCGTAGTTCAGTTACATCAAATGAAGGAATGTAAACAATCCTAAACATAGTATCTCTTGACTGCGTCTGAGTTGATAGGTTTTGGCAAAATTTCCCCGTCCATTTCTTCAATTATGAGTTCTCCTCCTGTTAGTACGTGATGAACCATGTAGGGACCTTGTCAATTGGGTGAAAACTTCTCTTTGCCTTCATCTTGATGCGGGAAGATCCGTTTTAGCACAAACTGCCTCCGTGTGAATTGTATGTGCCTGACCTTTTTGTTGAAAGCTCTGGACATTCTGTTCTGGTATAGTTGACCGTGACATACCGCATTCATTCTCTTTCCATCGACAGGAGCGAGTTGTTCTTAGCGACTCTGTACCCATTCTGCATCGCTGTGCTCAGCTTCTTGTATGATTCTCAAAGAAGGAATTTCCACTTCGGTGGGAATAACAGCTTCAGTACCATAGACCATCAAATAAGGAGTTGCCCCAGTTGATGTGCGAATCGTGGTACGATATCCAAGCAGAGAAAATGGTAGCTTCTCGTGCCATTGTTTGTGATTATCTACCATTTTCCTCAATATCTTCTTGATGTTGTTATTGGTGGCTTCCACAACTCAATTCTTTTGCGGCCTGTATGCTGTGGAATTATTGTGCTTGATCTTGAAGGTCTCACACATGGACCTCATCAAATCACTGTTAAGGATGGTGGCGGCGGCGATGATGATTGATTATGGTGCCCCGAATCGACAAAAAATGTGATCCTGAACAAAATCTGCGATGACCTTCTTAGTTATAGCCTTGTAAGATGCGGCTTTAACCTATTTTGTAAAATATTCTATGGCCACTAGAATGAACCTATGCCCATTTGAAGAAGCGGGTTCGATTGGACCAATGAAATCCATCCCCCAAGGGGAGAAAGGCCAAGGTGAACTTGTTGCATTGAGTTCATTGGGTGGCACTTGTATCATATCAGCATGTATATGGCATTGATGACACTTTTGGACATACTTGATGCAGTCTGTTTCCATAGTCATCCAGAAATATCCTGCTCTTAATATCTTCTTAGCTAAGACAAAACCGTTCATGTGCGGTCCGCAGGTTACGACATGTATTTCCTCGAGAAATTCGGATGCTTTCTCGGCATCAACACACCGTAATAATCACAGGCCTAGAGTCCTTCTATACAGAATTCTTCCGCTTTGAAAGAAGTGGTTGGATAACCTTCGGAGTAAGCGTTTCTGAGTGTAATTTGCATGCTCTAGGTACTCTCCTTTAGCCAAGTATTCTTTGATGTTGTGGAACCATGGATTTCCATCACCTTCTTCTTCAACATGAGCACAATAAGGTGGCTGCTTATAAATTCCTATCGGGATAGGATCGATGAAATTCTTGTCTGGGTGTTGTATCATGGGAGATAAAGTGGAAAATGCATCTCCGAACTCATTATGGACCCTCGGAACTTGTTTGAATTCTATCTTTGTGAACCTCTTCATTAGCTCTTGTACACAGTACAAATATGGAAATATTTTGGTATTCTTTGTGGCCCATTCTCCTAAAACCTAATGTACCAAAATGTCAGAATCTCCAATTACCAGCAATTCTTGAACATTCATGTCAATGGCTAAACTGAGTCCTAACATGCAGACCCATATTCTGCCATATTGTTGGTACACGGAAACCTGAGTTTTGCGGATATCAGATAATGTTGGCCTATTTTTTACACTAAGACTGCTCCAATACCCACTCCTTTGAAGTTTGCAGCTCCACCAAAGAACATTCTCCAACCATCATATGCTTTGGTGATTCTCCTACGAATGATACCTCTTCATTGGGAAAATACATTTTCAATGGTTCGTATTCACCGTCTATACGATATTCTGCCTAATAATCCGCCAATGCTTGTCCTTTGACCGCCTTCTGAGTTACATAGATGATGTCGAACTCACTCAGTAATATTTGCCACTTTGCTAACTCCCGTAGGCATGGGTTTCTGGAATATGTATTTTCGCGGATCCATCCTTGATATGAGATATGTGGTGTAGGCACAGAAGTAGTTCCTGAACTTTTGAGCTATCCATGTCAAAGCGCAGCAGGTGCGCTCCGGCAAAGAATACCGTGCTTCGTAGGGTGTGAAATTCTTACTCAAATAGTATATGGCCTACTCCTTTCTTCCTGTCACATCCTGTTATCCCAGAACACAACCAAAATCCCCATCTAGTACAGAAAAATAAAGTAGCAGAGGTCACCCTGGTTCTAGTGGGACCAGAACAGGTGGTTTGGATAAATATTCCTTGATTTTGTCAAAGGCTTTCTGACATTCTTCAGTCCAACTTGTTGCAGCGTCTTTCTTCAACATTTTAAAAATCGGTTCACAGATCACAGTTGATTGTGCTATGAAACGGCTGATGTAATTGAGACTCCCTAAGAAACTCATCACATATTTCTTGTTCTTCGGAGGTGGAAAGTCTTGGATAGCCTTGACCTTTGACGGGTCTAAATCAACCCCTCGGCGGTTGACGATGAACCCTAACAATTTTCAAGAAGGGACTTTGAAGGCACACTTTGAGGGATTCAGTTTCAGATTGTACCTTCAAAGTCGATCAAAAAATTTCTTCAAATCTGCTATGTGACCTGTACCCCTTTTAGATTTGATGATGACGCCATCCATGTACACCTCTATTTCCTTGTGTATCATATCGTGGAAAATGGTTGTCATAGCTCTCATATAAGTGGCTCCAGCATTCTTCAGGCCAAACGACATCATTTTGTACCAATACACTCCCCATGGTGTGATAAAGGTTGTCTTTTCGGCATCCTCTTCATCCATCCAGATCTGATGATACCCCGCGAAGCAATCCACAAAAGATTGGAGTTCATGCTTGGCACAATTGTCGATCAGTGTGTGTATATTGAGAAATGGGAAATCATCTTTGGGACTCGCTCTATTTAAGTCCCGATAATCGACACACACCCTAACCTTCCCATCTTTTTTTGGAACCGGTACAATGTTAGCCGACCAGATCGGATATTCAACCACTCTGAGAACCTTGCATTTGATTTGCAAAGTGACTTCCTATTTTATTTTCAAACTCATATCTTACTTGAATTTTTTTGAGTGTGTGCTTTACATGTGGACACATGGGATCACTAGGTAGCTTATGAGCCGTTATGGATGTGCTCAAACCAGTCATATCATCGTAGGACCATGAAAAAATATCCTCATACTCCTTCAAGAACCGGGTGTATTCTTCCTTCTCTGACGGTGATAGATGAATGCTTACACGCGTTTCCTTGACTGTTTCGGAATCTCCCAAATTAACTGTTTTAGTCTCGTCCAAATTAGACTTAGGCTTGTTTTCGAAGTTTTCCACTTCTCTGACGATTTCCTCTAGTATTATATCCTCTTCCAGATCCTCTGAATCACTATCCTTATGTTGCATTATCTCATTACATGTCACAGTCGTAGGTTCATCCGGATAAGTAATAATAACGCTAGGAACTCGACGGGCCCTTGATGGTGCAGCAGTCTAGTTCTTGAGAACAACTCCTTTCTCCACAGTCTGAATAGTAAGGCCTTCCTCCTCCTCCTCCTCCTCCTCCTCCTCCTCCTCAACTATTGTACTGAAATCCATGTCTTCATCATCCATACTTCTTTATGCCAGCTAAAACTTCATCTTCTTGGGACCCCCACATCATGTCATCTCGATGAAATGATTGGTATAAATGGGGTACTAGTTGTTCTAGAGGATAATAAGGACCACGCCATGGCGGCGACCAATCCTGATACTCTTGCCAAGTGTATTCATACCCAAGCCCAAATGTTGTACCATGACGTTTTAGCTGTATCGGTTTGGTGATCCCTTGGAGATTCTTGCTTATACCCTTGCCAGGTTCATACCATATCCATGATAATATGCTTTCTATCTTGTTGCTCCACCATTTGTTTTTCTTATTTGCGTTGATGCGCTCAATGCGATGGTATGTTTCTCCACCCAACTTCCTTATATTCTCAATGACTGGAACAGTCTGATTGGTATAAATGGGATTACTCCCGTTTCCATGGATGATCACTTCCTGATGGTTCCACTCAAACTTCACAGCCTGATGGAGAATAGAAGTCACGACCCTAACAGCATGTATCCAGGGTCGCTCCAACAAGAGATTGTAGGTAGCAGAAATATCCAGCACTTGAAACTCGACGTCAAACCAAAATGGGCCCATCTGTAGGCTGAGGTTGATCTCTTTAATTGTGGCCCTTTGAGATCCATCAAATTCTTTCACATATACTTCCTGCTCGTATCTCGTGTAGGCCTTTACCAATCTTTTCAGAGTAGTTAGTGGACATATGTTGAGACTCGAGCCCCCGTCTATTAGGACTCTCGTAATGAATTTATCCTCAAACTGCACTGTGATATGTAGTGCCTTGTTGTGACTTAATCATTCTGGTGGCAGCTCATCTTCGTGAAAAGTGATCTTGTGTCTTTCCAAAACTTGCCCTACCATGTTGTCCATTTCTCCACTAGTGATGTTAGCGGGTACATAGTCTTCATTCAACACCTTCATTAGGGCATTCCTATATGCCTCAGAGTTTTGCAGCAGTGGCAAAATGGATATTTGAGCAGGAGTTTTGTTCAGATGGTCGACCACAGAGTATTCTCTTGCTTACACTTTTCTCCAAAGGTCATCCGGGTCGATCTCTATGACAGGCGGCTTAGATGCAGCTTCTTTTCTTGTTCCTCCCCAATGTTGGGGTGTATAAACCCTACCAGTTCTAGTCATGCCTTGCGCTACACCTATTTCTTCCATTTTGGATTTTCCTTTCCTTCTTGCTTCCGCAACATAATCCCATGGTATAGCATTAGACTTATAAGATGGCGTAGGTGCCACCATCACGATGAAGGGTGTTGTCACCTCAACTTCAAACGGAGTTGGTGCGACTACTTCAACTTCAATTGGTGCCTTAGTTTGTAACACGGTAGGCGTGAGAGTGACTGGAGATATTTTAGGATTATTCCCTTCCTGAATGAGTCCAATTGACCCTTCCGGATTCCATTCTTCATCGGTATCTACCACATTTACCCATTCACCTTTGTGATCCGGGAGAGGATTGTTACGAACGTTAGGTGTAGCCTCCTTTGCCTGTTTGACATTAGTGTCAATTAATGTTTGAATCTTGTCCTTCAGATTGCTACACTCATCAATAGTATGACCCTTCATGCCTGAGTGATAGGCACATGTCTTGTTTGGGTTAATCCACTGAGAAGAGTTTTCCATAGCAACAACGGGAATGGGGGTGACATAATAGGCAGCCTTTAATCTCTCATATAGTTGGTCTATGAGTTAGCAATCGGAGTGTATTGTCTGGGTGGTTTGCGGTCGAAATTTGGTCTTTGTTTTTGGTAATTTTTGCGGGCAGGTGGTGAGTGGTAATATGCAGATTGGGTGTTATAAGTGTGGTAGGTGGCGCCAGGTTGTTGGTATCTAGGGGTGAAGGTTGATATCTGGGTGGAGGTGTTTGGTATGTGAGAGGATATTTTGGACCTTGGGCTACCATTACTGCACCCACTTCTTTCTTCTTAGAGATACCTCCTGACTGTAAGCTTTATTTAAGGCTTAGAGTGCTTCGAAGTTTTTCACCATTCCGCTTTTGATCCCTTCTTCTATTCTTTCCTCCAGCTCGATGATGTCAGAAAATATATGGTTTTAATAACCATCAATCTTTCGTAGTATTACGGGTCTTGAGCTCTCACGAAGAACTTATTCATATGTTCTTCTTCAAGTGCCGCCCTTACTTTCGCGGCTTCAGACCTTCATCGAGTAGCATACTCGCGGAAGGCTTCCGTTGGTTTCTTCTTGAGATTCTGAATGTAAAAAATGTCTGGTGCATTCTCTGTGTTGAACCTGAACCGATCCATGAAATCTGACGCCATGCTCACCCAACTAACCCACTTCTTTGGGTTTTGACTAATGTACCAAGACAAGGCATACCCAGTGAGGCTCCTCATGAACAACTTCATACAAATTCGTTCATCCTTGCCAACCCCTACAAGTTTGTCACAATACGTTCTTAGATGCACTTTCGGATCACCAGTTCCATCGAACATTTCAAACTTGGGAGGTTTGTAACCCTCCGATAGTTCTATATCTGGATGAATACACAAATCCTCATAATTCAAACCCTCAATGCCCTTGCCACCTTCAACACTCTAAACTCTTCCAGTGAGCTTCTTGAGTTCTTCCACCATGTTCTTGATGAGCAAGTATTTCTCGGTTGATTCTGGTATATATAGGGTTTGTTTGTTGTAGGGTATGGGGTAAAGTTTCCACATATATAAGATTGCTTTGGTGGAATCCAGGAATCTGGGCATAATGATGGTCATTGGTTGAGTTTTTGGGATCAGGAGTAGACTGCGGTGCATTTTGAGGAGTGTGGTAAATAGTGGTTTGTGGATATTGAGTTGGATGGTGATGGTGTTGTGGAGGAGTAGGTACTAGTGGAGGATTATGGTTTTGAGGAGGTGTGGCATGTTGATGTGGTGCGGGAGGATTTGGCGGTGGATTTTTGTTTTGTGTGTTTTGGGAAGGTGCCGGGTATTGGTCGTTTGTGTTTTGTTGATTGATGTCGGGGACATTTAGAGTGAGGGAAAGGTTTGCCAAGTTCCAGACTTGCTCAAGTTCCCCTTGTAGCTCCAATATTTTCTGTTCCAGACATAGAACAAATTAATTTTGTGCTGGATTACTCAAACCGTCCGAAGTTTCAATGTTCTCTGCATTGGTAGCGTTGTCTTCTCTTATACAACTAAAATCATCCATTTTCCCTTATCCTTTGCCTTTGGGATCGCTCGGTGGAGGAGGAGGTGGAGGACCTCTAGAACGAGTGTGATATGCTGACGATGCCATTATGCACGAACATACCTTGGAAAATGGGAATAAACAAAAGAAAGAAAAAACAAAAGGTAACCAAGTTAGTAAGGAGTATTAAAAGAATGTTTGCGATACTGAACATTTTTTGCAAAATTATGTAATAAATTTGCGTCCTAATTTGAGGGACCTCGGTGTGCCCCAGGTAGGCCTAAGAGACACATAGACTTGGAGGAAATTGATGCCAATAATTGTGTCATTTCATTAATGCGAAAATGAATCAAATCCTTACTAAAATGACAATAATGAGAAAGTCACTAATGGCATTTGTCTTATTATAATCAAAATCTAAAACGAATCTAGAAAGCAGTAAATACATTGTTTCCTAATCTACTTGGCATAGAAGAACCTTTTCCATGCTTGGCATATTTGGATCCGTCAATCAGGTTCCCCAGGTCGCGAATATCCAACAATAGGTAAGCCCTTGCTAGATTCCCTCCTTCATTGCCTTCTGTGTTCTAACAATCCGAGAGTCTCTTTCTCATCTTTCCCTCAGGTTCCATTAACCCTTGCTCCAAATATTCCAATCTCTCTGTTGATTTAGTAGCAAAGTCTCTCCATTCATTGATTGCCTCCATATCCACTTTGTGTTGTTCCAAATGCCTAGCTTCAGACTTGAAGACCCTTTTGCGCAGCATCCTATACTTGACTTTTGTGCCTCATCATCGTCATCTATAACCCTATTTTTCAGATTAATTTCCAGCTTGATGTCTCCTGGTATGTTATCAACCACGATGATTAGAAGTACACATGGCCGGCATGATACCTGTCTGGCTCAATATTATCTTTTTCACAATGACCTTCTGATTCCACATATGATGTGCCTCGAACTTGAACGGAATGACGCTCCCTTTAAAATATGCTTTGTACTAGACCATGTTGGAAACCCGAGGTATAACATGTTTCCTTCCTGCTTGCCTTTTTACCCTTATAGGAGTATAAGGATAGATTCCCCTTAATCCGATCATCACAAGATGAGTAGTCTCTCTTGATATGATGATGAACTCACTACTAGGGAACTACTCAAACATCCAATGTACCTTTTCGTCAGTCAGATTGTTGAAGAAACGCACCCAGCTCACAGCACTTCCAGGTTGTGAAAACCTATATGGGATAAATGCCATTCTCTTTGGATGATGGTAAGCTATGTAGTCATTCAATGGTTGTCGCAGAAGCTCTTGGCGATATTCTCCCCTATGGAAATGTTCTGATAATTAAACTTGCAGCAACTGATTACAACCCTTGAAGTGTCCAAACCCCCGTTTGCATCGATCTAGAGTGTGGTACATTTTAGCGAAGATCATGGGGATGATTATGTAAGTTTGTCCCTCGATTCCTTCCATTAGAGTCCTAGCGACCATGGCTAAGCGAGTGTGTATAATTTCCCCTTTCATTGGAAATATCAGCAACCCCAAGAAGCATACAATGAACACATAAACTCGACGGTGTGTCCAACCCAAGGAAGTAATGGCAAGTTCCTCATGATGAAGGCGATATGACTTGTTGTTCCCATAACATTCTAAAGGAATTCAAATGGGATGTATGACTTCTTCAAGCAAAGCAACTCCTCATTTTTCTTGAAACCCAACATTTTCAAAAACCCACGTGGGGTGCGATTCTCTGGTACTAATAAACCCGGACTATCCCATGGAAGCTTAGAGAAGCCTCCTATTTCTTCAAGGAGATGAGTCATTTCTATGTCACCAAAGCGGAAGACATCCTTTGTCTTATCCCAAAACATAGTGGCGGCCTCAATAAATGCTCTATTCGGCCAGATGTCCAATAAGGATGATAAATTACCAAGGACCCTTTTCAAATGATTCTTGTCACTAGGTGCGAGGTTCTTCCACCAATCAAGCAGCAAGGGTGAGATATTTTGAACCATGACGAACCTGGGGACTTCATGCTTCTTTCTCTGCAACAAATAAATTTAGCCCTTTCCCCCTCCAGATTTGACTATTTACACACAAATTATCAACATACCTGCACGTTTTCTCCAAGTAATGCACATAACATGATGGTGTCCATTGGGATTATGGAAATCCTGTCGGACTTTGGACAAGGCTTATCTTAGCGGGTTATCATGTGAACAACATTCTAACCCGTACTAGGTTTGACATGATGCATGCACATTTGATATTGGAGGGAAGTTTCTAGAATGGCCTAGGCCGGTACTCTCAAGTGGACAACTTGAGAGGGAAAGGCACGATACCGTCGACTGCACCGCTGATCGGCTAGTCTACCGCAGATAAGCCTTTCCGATTCAAAAAGCTAATTTTGGAAGAGCGCGGACACTCATCAAATGCCGCTATGCTATTAATTGGGCACGAGTGGAATATGATGTGGAGAATGCTTTATGCAGAGATAATAACATGTTGCCAAGTATTTGCATGGTAAATGTAAAAGCGGTAAATACAGTATTAAGGTAAAACATGAAAGACATAAATAAAGACAAGGGAAGAAGTTAGTTCGTGAAATATATGAGAATTTAATAAATCAAGCAAGGGAGTAGGGACGGGAGAGACATGATATATCAGTCTTTAAAGAGCAGTTAGAGCAAATAAAAGCGAATAGGAAAAGGATGTGCATGTTATAACCAATTTAAGCAATTAAAGGTGGAGAAGGGAAGGGATGTGCATGTTATAACGGATTTAAACAAGTAAAGGAGAACGGGAAAGGGATGTGCATGTTATAACGGGTTTAAACAAGTAAAGGAGAACGGGAAAGGGATGCGCATGTAATAGCAAACTTAACAAATAAAGATGGAAAAGGAATGCGCGTTTTATAACAAAGAAGACAAATACACATAAGCCATGTTCGTTATGGTAAGAGCCTAAGTGTAATTCCCACGACAGAGTCGGCATGCTGTCGCGCCCCTTTTTCTCACAAAATCGGGTTTCGACATGTGACAACTCTTTTAAGCGGGTATTAAAAGAGAAGAGTCTGAACCTAAGTATTTTAAGGTGCGTTAGGGCACCTATTGTGCAAATAACCCTATATGATTAATCAACGCCACCAACGATCGGGTAAGAGCTCAAGTTACCTCAAATAGAAGGTGTTAGGCACTCCTCGAGGTCAACAACTATGCGTCCCGACCGAACTTAAATTATGTGGATTTGGCTACGTGATCAAATAAGCAAAGAGAGTACAAAAATAAAAGAATTTTATTACAAAGATCTTAATGGAATGTAGAGGTACGGTTGTTTCAACTCTACTAGAAACAAAGAAAGAAGGGGGTCCTAAGTTTTTTAGCCTAAAGGATCACCCTGTGCAATATAAATAATACTTCGCAACTCCTTTGGGGTAGGGTGTTAGTCATATTATTCATCGGGCGCAAGCTATCATCCCTTCCTACCCAATTACTACGTTAAAGTTGTTTACCTAAAAGCGCTCTAATTCAATTCTAGATCTTGCCCTACGCACGCACTAACCGTCCCATACCTATGGTCCAGGAGGTCTTGGACCTCTATTTGGGTGGTTCTAGACCTTACCTAGGTTGATCAAAATGTAAACTAAGCGACAGAAAAAAACACATAAGAGTTCATGTAGAGGCAGTTAGAGGCTCACCTTAACCTCCACACTTAAACAACAACTGCACGCAAACAAATATTCGAGTTAGGAGGTTTCAGAATTAAGAACCTTAGGCTCTATAGATATGATTTCTAGGGGACTTTGAATTAAAGCGTGTGGGACGTTTCAGATGCAAGATATTGCTCACATACAAGATTATACAGTTTTTACAAGATGGTTATTGATATCGCAAGTTTAAAGTTATTAAACCTATAGGTGCTATGCCTAGTTGATCTACGCAGTTGAGTGTAGCAATTGTTTTAGGATAAATCTCAGAATTATTCATGCTCTCTAACAGTAGCGTACATAACAGTGTTTGAGCGGTTTAGCATTGACAAATTATGGCGAGTAATTATACCCTATAGGTAGGATATCTAACATGTAGTGCTTAGAGCTTATTTTATTGTCATATCTTAAGCCTATAGGCATATTTTCTAGGTGAACAACGCCAAACGGAATAATCGGAGTCTTATAGGCATGATTTCTAGTGAATGATGCAAATTGAAAGAACAATTAGCGATAACTGGTTCCTATAGGCAGTTTTTCTAATAGCACATAGCAGTAAACTTAATTGCAGCATTTTATTCATGTTTGCTAGCAGGCAATGTATGTATGCGTGCTTCCCCTAATGGCATGATTTCTATAGTGCACATAGTGATTGAATAACACATATAGCAGATAAATCACTAAGTCCTATAGGCATATTCTCTACCAGTTTTGTATGCAAATATTAAAATCTACCCATTTCCCATGTTTACTAACACCCCAATCGTTTATACAAAGTTATTACAGGCCCAATAATGAGTAAGATACAAAACGTTACACAAATGATGACAATAGGCCCACAGTAGGCCCAAATGAAATACCCAGCATTGTGTGGGCCTTTAGTAATTCTTACACAGCATACCCAGACCTCTAGTAAGGATCCATATTCACCACACGACCCAGAATCCATAAAGCAGCCCAAAGTCGATTCATTTAACCAATTGCCAAGTATTTCCCCATTTAAATAACTAACTCAGATATACAGCAGATAATAGGAGGTAAAGAGTGAATAGGGGATAGTTACGTTTTATAAAATAACCAAGGACACAAGTCCTAGTGTGTTAGAGTTTAGAAGGGCCTCAAATGGACCCCGAGCAGTGCTCACGCTAGGGAGGTCAATAGTAAAGTTGTAACGACCCGGCCAGTCGTTCCGTAGAATTTGCATTATATTTACTGTTTTTGCCTTGTCATAGGTTGGTTATACTGTTTATGATGTGTTATAGTTGGTTGGCTCGGGTTCAGAATGGTTGTAGTGAGAGTTGAGACGCTTAGTCTCTAAAAATAGCTTTATTGTTGGAAAAGTCAACTGAGAATGACTTATTGGTAAATGACCTCGGAATGCGGATTTTGTGGCTCGGATAGCTTCGTTAGGTGATTTGGGACTTAGGAGTGTGTTTGGAATATTTTTGTGATGTCCGATGTAGAATTAGGCTTGAATTGGCGAAAGTTAGTTTTTGGTGATTTCCGATCGGCAGAGGAAAATAGGCTATCGGAGTTGGAATGGAATTTCGGAAGTCGAAACAGGATCGTAATGGAATTTTGGATATGTGTGCAAAATTTCAGGTCAATCGGATGTGTTTTTGTTGGTTTCGGCATCGTTGGTGGAATTTAGAAATTTCAAAGTTCATAGGCTTGAATTTGATGTGATTTAGGTGTTTTGATGTTATTTTGGGTGTTCCGAGAATGCACCTAAGTTTTGAATGGTCATATATGATGTTTTTTGTATATTTGGTTGGGGTCCGAGGGGCTCGGGATTGATTTCGGATGGTTAATGGGAAGTTTCGGAGTTGAAAAATGCAGCAAACAGCTGTTGGAGTGCTGCTACTGTGATTTCCGCACCTGCGGATGTTTGACCGCAGGTGCGATCCGCAGGAGTGGCCAAGAGGTCACAGGCGCAGGTTTCTGAGCCTTGGAGGAAGAACCGCAGAAGCAGAAGATTAGCCGCATCTGCAGGTCGTAGGTGCGACGCCTGGGCCGCAGGTGCGAGATTTTGCCCGTTTAATGAATTTCTGCAGGTGCGGTCCACCTGAGCGCAGGTGCGGACCGTAGGTGCGAGAATAAGGCCGCAGGTGCTAAAAGCCTGGGCAGAAAAGTATAAATAGGGGACTTAACGATTTTTAGCCCTTTTTTCACCATTGTTGTGTGGATTCCGAGCTTTTTTAGGGTTTTTGAAGGGGATAACATTTGTGCATCATTGAGGCAAGCTTATTGGACTCATTAATTCGATTATATTTGATTAAGGACCAAATTAACAGTGTTTAATTAGGGAAAATCAATGGAAAAGGGAGGAAACTAGGGCTTGAGTTTAAGGAACCGTTTAGGGGTGATTTGAGGGGTCATCTGGACTCCAATTTCAGAGTTCTTTATATGTGAGGACTCGTGAGATGATGAGTATCGTTTTGGTATAAAGTTTCAAGCTTCGAGATGCGGACCCGAGGGTCGGGTTTTGGCTAATCTCAAGAATTGTGCTTAAAGTTTATATTTTTCTATTGGGTTTCATCCCCTTAGCATATCTTTATTTGAAAAATCTGACTGTGATAGATTTGGAGCGTTCGGAAGTTGATTCGAGGGGCAAGCGTGTTGCGGAGTAGCTTTCCAGGATAGTTTGAGGTAAGTAATGTCTTTAAATCCTGTCCTAAGGGTATGAAACCCCGGACTTTACATCCTTTCACGATTTTAGAGTGACGCACACACTGGATGACGAGTGTGGGGCGTGCACAAATTACAAATTTGGAAATATGTTCCTTTTGAGGAAACTATTGAGTTGCGAAACTGCTTTTAAAGCATATGTTTTATAGTATTACTATGTTTTGACATATTTGGGTTGTAATCCATGTGTGGGGCCTAGTGCCAATATGTTTTAACCCCTTTGGAGCTATTTTACTGATATTCCTCACTGAGATATTATAATTTTTCACTCAGTCTTTCTTGCTAAATTATTTTGACACTCGGAGTTTATTGATATTATTTCTTGAAATGAAATATTGTTTTGGGTCGAGAACCCCGTTTATTTATGGGCCGAGTGGCATGTTGAGAGTGTTTGACTGAGTAAGGCCGAGGGCCAATGTTATGAGGATATTTATGATATGAGAGAGGCCGAGTGCCTGAGTGATTGATGCTATAATTTGGCTTGCTATAGCGTTTGGGCTGTAGGATCCCCTCCGGAGTCTGTACACACACCCAGTGAGCGCAGGTACCTACTGAGTGCAAATGCCGAGAGCCGAGCGACGAATGATTGGGAGGCATGAGTGTCTGTGAGGTGCTGAGTGACTGTTACTGAGTGATGGTGAGGTGATGAGTGACTATTTATGAGTGATGATGTGGCCCGAGGGGCGGTTATGATGATATTTTTACTGAGTTTCGATTATGATTCACTTCATTCTTCTATACTGATATTTTGGGAGTTTTACTGAGAAACATTTGAAAATATAATTGTTCAAAGGATTTTTATGGAAATTGGTTTTCAAACTTATGTATTAAATGTATACCTTACTCAGACTCTGTATATTACTGTTTGTGGATAGGTGTTTTGTGTTGTGTGTTTTTTATCTTCAGACTTGATTTATTTTCATAACTACTGAGTTGACGTACGCATCATTACTCCCTGCACCTCTGTGTGCAGATCCAGGTACTGGTTCAGAGTAGTAGTCATTTGCGTCCGTTTGGCATTAGCATTTGGGATTTTGAGGTAGCTGTCCAGTGTCCACAGCTTCTCCTTTTCCCTTCCATCATTAGTATTTAGTATTTTGTTCTGAGACATTGTTTTATGAAATTATCAGTGTTAGTATTATTCTTAGATGCTCGTGATCAGTTGACTCCGGTTATGGGGAATAGTTTAGACTGTTAGATTATTTATGTTTCGTTCACGACTTAGAGAAATTTTATAATTGCTATGAAATATTATTAATGATTTTGGGAAATTTTATTAAAAGAATTGTGTAGTTATGTGATAGTGGCTAGCCTAGTTCCACGATAGGCGCCATCACGACCAATTAGAATTTGATGTCGTGACAAGTTGGTATCAGAGCTTCTAGGTTAAATAGGACTCAACGTTCATGAGTAGGTTTAGTAGAGTCTTGCGGATCGGTACAGAGACGTCTATACTTATCTTCGAGAGGCTATAGAACTCTTAGGAAAAATCCCATTTTCTTGAACTCTATCGTGCCATTATATTGGTTCTTTAAATCTAAACTCCTATTGTTTCATTCTCTCACAGATGGTGAGGACACGTGCTACGGATGAGGGTGACCAGACACCAGCTGGACCCACGAGGGGTCGAGGCCGTGGTCGAGTTAGGGGACCAGCCCGTGCAGCAGCCGGGACAGTACCAGAGGATCCCCCTACTATTCAGGATCAGGTTCCCGCCGAGGGTGCCCCAGCGGGACAGGCTCAGGCACCGGCAGTGCCTATTATCATTTCGGGTCTTCAGGAGACCCTGGCTCAGATCTTGACAGTATGTACCAGTTTGGCTCAGGCAGTTGCTATGTCTACTACTATCGCTACATCTCAGGCCGGGGGAGGCACTCAGACTCCAGCTGCCTGGACACCTGAGCAGGTGGTACACGGTTTTCAGGTATCGGGGGCAGTCCCAGCCCAGCCGGTTGCTCCAGCTCAGGACTATGTGGTCCCAGCTATGCCCGAGGATGAGCAGCGCAGGCTGGAGAGGTTCAGTAGACTTCAGCCTTTGACTTTCAACGGCACATAGGGTGAGGATGCCCAAGGTTTTCTAGATAAGTGCCAGAGGATACTCCGTACTGCTATTATTCTGGAGACCAGTGGGGTCTCATTTGCTACATTTCAGTTTGCTGGTGCTGCTTTCACTTGGTGGGAGGCATTTGAGAGGTGTAGGCCGATTGGTTCAGCACCCCTCACCTGACAGCAGTTCTCCACGATCTTCTTAGAGAAGTATGTTCCTCAGTCCCACAGAGAGGAGCAGCGCAGGCAGTTTGAGCAGCTGCGCCAGGGAGAGTTGTCAGTTACACAGTACGAGATGCGGTTTCTGAGTTGGCTCGACATGCTTCTGAGTTAGTCCCTACTGATAGGGAGAGGATCAGGAGGTTTGTAGATGGTCTCACGTATCAGCTTCAGATTTTGATGACCAGGGAGAGAGTGTTTTGAGATACATTTGAGCAGGTTGTTGACATTGCCCGGGATATTGAATCGGTTCGCAGGCAGGAGCGTGAGTAGAGGGAGGCCGAGAGGCCTTGGGGATCAGGTAGCTTCAGTGGTGGCCCTCCAAGAGGGCAGTTTTGGCACAGCAGAGGTCATTCATTTAGACCTCCTCAGCCATCTCTCCCAGCTTATAGTGGTGCATCTTCAGGGCAGGGTCCCTGCAGCTCTTATCCGGGACGTTCATCTTTTAGTGCCCTAACAGCTCAAAGCTCCTCCAGAGCATCATCATTCCAAGGTTCTTCTATGCATGGTTTATCCGGTAGTTATCATGGTGGCAGGGTTTCTCTTCAGTCCCTATCTCCAGCTCCAGGTAGTTGTTTCGAGTGTGGAGAGTTTGGACATGGGTGGAGGCAATGTCCTCGTCGTCCTGGTTGTTCATTCAGCAGAGGGTTCAACCCTCGACTTAAGCCCCTTTCACTTCATCACCCACCCAGGCAGCTAGGGGTGGTGGTTAGGCAGCTAGAGGCCGCCCTAGAGGGGGAGGTCGAGTAGGTGGAGTCCAGCCACGTATTTATGCACTCCCAGCTAGGCCTGATGCTATGGCCTCCGATGCGGTGATTATAGGTACTATCTCAGTTTGTCACAGTGATGCTTTGGCTTTATTTGACCCTGGTTCCACATACTCTTATGTTTCGTCGTATTTTGCTCACTTTCTGGATATGCCCAGTGAGTCTTTAGTTACGTCTGTTCATGTTTCGACTCCGGTGGGCGATACGATTGTTGTTGTCCGTGTGTATCGGTCGTGTGTGATATCTATTAGGGGTTTGGAGACCCGAGTAGACTTGTTGTTACTCAGCATGGTTGAGTTTGATGTGATACTGGGCATGGATCGGTTATCCCCATGTCATGTTATTCTTGATTGTCACGCTAAGACCGTGACCCTAGTTATGCCCGGAGTTCCGAGAGTTGAGTGGAGAGAGTCTATTGAGAATGTGCCTAGCAAAGTGATTTCTTATTTCAAGGCTGAGCGTATTGTTGAGAAGGGATGTGAATATTATCTTGCTTTTGTGAGGGATGTTAGTAGTGAGACTCCTTCTATTGATTCGTTACCTGTGGTCCGTGATTTTACGGACGTATTTCCTGCAGACCTTCCAAGCATGCCACCTGACAGGGACATTGATTTTGTATTGACTTGGTGCTAGGCACCCAGCCTATCTCTACTCCACCTTATCGTATGGCACCGGTGGAGTTGAAAGAATTGAAAGAGCATCTTCAGGAACTCCTAGATAAGGGGTTCATTCGGCCTAGTGTGTCACCTTGGGGTGCACCAGTATTGTTTGTGAAGAAGAAGGATGGCTCTATGCGCATGTGTATTGATTATAGGCAGCTGAACAGGGTTACGGTGAAGAACCGGTATCCTTTGCCCCGTATTGATGACTTGTTTGATCAGCTTCAAAGAGCTAGGGTGTTCTCCAAGATTTACTTGAGGTCCGGGTATCATCAGTTGAAGATTCAGGATTCTGACATTCCGAAGACTGCTTTTAGGACGAGATATGGTCATTATGAATTTCTGGTTATGTCATTTGGGATGACCAATGCCCCAGCCGCGTTCATGCAATTAATGAACATCATGTTTCAGCCTTACCTTGATTCTTTCGTCATTGTGTTCATTGATGACATCGTGGTTTATTCTCGTAGCCAGGAGGAGCATGCTCAACATTTGAGAGTTGTGTTACAAAGGTTGAGGGAGGAGAAGTTTTATGCAAAATTCTCCAAGTGTGAGTTTTGGATTGGTTCATTAGCTTTCTTGGGGCACGTGGTGTCTAGTGAGGGTATCCAGGTTGATCCGAAGAATATTGAGGCGGTGCAGACTTGGCCCAGACCGTCCTCAGCTACATAGATTAGGAGTTTCCTAGGTCTGGCGGGATATTACCGTCTCTTTGTGGAGGGATTCTCTTCTATTTCTTCGCCTTTGACAAGATTGACCCAGAAGGGTGCTCCATTTCGATGGTCCGATGAGTGTGATGAGAGCTTTCAGAAACTCAAGTCAGCATAGACCACAGCTCCGGTATTGGTTTTGCCTACTGGTTTTGGGTTCTTATACAGTCTACAAGAATACTTCTAGAGTTGGTTTGGGAGCGGTACTGATGCAGGACGGTAGGGTGATTGCCTACGCGTCTAGATAGTTGAAGGTGCACGAGAAGAATTATCCAATGCACAGCCTCGAGTTAGCTGCCATTGTTCATGCCTTAAAGATTTGGCGTCATTATTTGTATGGAGTGCAGTGTGAGATTTTCATTGATCATCGTAGTTTGTAGTATCTGCTGAAGCAGAAGGACTTGAATTTACGTCAGAGAAGGTGGTTAGAGCTTCTCAAGGATTATGACCTCACTATTTTGTATCATCCAGGGAAGGCCAATGTAGTGGCTGATGCTTTAAGTCGCAAAGCCGAGAGTTTGGGGAGTCTAGCTTACCTTTCAGCAGCAGAGCGACCTTTAGCACTTGATGTTCAGGCTTTAGCGGGTCAGTTGGTGAGGTTGGATTTGTTAGATCCTCTGCAGGTATTAGCTAGCATGGCTTCCCGGTCTTCTCTTTACGATCAGATTAGAGCACGCCAGTATGATGGCCGGCACTTGTTAGTTCTTCATAACAGGGTCCGTCGAGGTGATGCCAGGGATGTGACTATTGGTGATGACGGGGTTATGAGGATGTAGGTCCGTATTTTCCTGCCCAATGTAGATGGGCTTCGAGAGTTGATATTAGCAGAGGCCCACAGATCGCGGTATTCCATCCATCCAGGTGCCGCGAAGATGTATCAGGATCTGAGACAGCAGTATTGGTGAAGGTGGATGAAGAGAGATATTGTTGAGTATGTAGCACGGTGTCTCAACTGCCAGCAGGTCAAGTATGAGCACCAGAGACCAGGTGGATTACTTCAGAGGTTAGAATTCCGGAGTGGAAGTGGGAGCGGATCAACATGGACTTTTTAGTTGGGCTTCCACATACTTCGAAGGGTTTTGATTCTATTTGGGTCATTGTGGATCGGCTGACCAAGTCTGCACACTTTATTCCTGTCAGTACTACTTATACATCAGAGCGGTTAGATGGTATCTACATTAGGGAGATTGTCCGATTGCATGGAGTTCTGGTTTCTATCATTTCTGACAGAGGTACTCAGTTCACATCTCAGTTTTGGAGGGTCGTACCGAGAGGTATGGGTAGCCAGGTAGAGTTGAGCACAACATTTCATCCTCAGACCGACGGGCAGTCGGAACGGACTATTCAGATTTTGGAGGACATGTTGCGTGCCTGTGTGATTGATTTTGGGGGTTCGTGGGATCAGTTTCTGCCACTCGCGGAGTTTGCATATAATAATAGCTACCAGTCCAGTATTCAGATGGCCCCGTATGAGGCTTTATATGGTAGGAGGTGTAGATCTCCGGTTGGTTGATTTGAGCTGGGTGAGGCTAGACTATTGGGCACATATGTGGTTCAGGATGCGTTGGAAAAGGTGAAGTTGATTCAGGAGCGACTTCGCACGGCGCAGTCTAGGCAGAAGGGTTATGCGGATCGGAAGGTCCGGGATGTGTCTTTCATGGAGAGTGATAAGGTACTGCTGAAGGTGTCACCCATGAAGGGTGTTATGAGGTTTGGAAAGAGAGGGAAGCTGAGTCCCCGGTTTATTGGTCCTTTTGAGGTGCTTTAGAAGATTGGAGAGGTGGCTCATAAACGTGCCTTGCCACCTAGCTTGTAGAGTGTTCATCCGGTATTCCATGTGTCGATGCTCCGGAAGTATGTGGGTGACCCGTCTCATGTTTTAGACTTCAGCACAGTTCAGCTCGAGGGTGATATGTCAATATGAGGTAGAACCAGTGGCGATTTTGGGTCGTCTGGTCAGAAAGTTGAGGTCTAAGGATATAGCTTCAGTGAAGGTGTAGTGGAGAGGTCAGCCAGTGGAGGAGGCTACTTGGGAGACCGAGCGGGAGATGCAGAGCAGATATCCTCACTTGTTTGAGACTCCAGGTATGTTTCTAGACCCGTTCGAGGCAAACAATTGTTTAAGAGGGGGAGAATGTAACGACCCGGCCGGTCGTTCCGTAGAATTTGCATTATATTTACTGTTTTTTCCATGTCATAGGTTGGTTATACTGTTTATGATGTGTTAGAGTTGGTTGGCTCAGGTTCAGAATGGTTGTAGTGAGAGTTGAGACACTTAGTCTCTAAAAATAGCTTTATAGTTGGAAAAGTCAACTGAGAGTTGATGTCACACCCCAAAACTAAGGGACAGGACCGGCGCCTATCCGGATGAACCCAGTCAAGCGGACCTGGATTTCCTTTTCCACCCAACGCATTACCCCGTGTTCATAATACACATTGTTCTGTATGAATTAGCCAATTTAGATTAAAAGTACGATTTACCACATAAATTCAGTTTCCTCTTTTAACTTTCAACAATCGACGATTCAAAACATACAAGTTACATACAACATTTCCGGTGCGATCCACAATTACGAGTGAGTACAACTACCGCCCAAAATATACTTATATATATATATACAACCCACACAGTGTCTACGGAGCCTCTAAGAGTACAAGGAGTTTAGATAGACTTGCCGGTAACAAGGACCCGGCTATACCTTTTATAACATAAGCAAAAGAGAAAGATATAGTCCACACACGGCCCCGAGAGGAAATGAGGCTCACCAGAACTGCTGAAGAGATGAAGAGGAGTCACCACTAACGGTGGGCTGAGCTACTTGCTATAGAACCACCTACATGCATATAAAAGATGTAGCGCCCCCGGCAAAAGGGATGTTAGTACCGTTGAATAGTACTAGTATGTGTGAACAAACTTTACTCTAAGTAAAATCAACCAATACACAGATATGAGACAGTTAAAGAAACCAACAAATAGTGCACAGAGATACAGAAACAACACAATTGAGAGTTTCACAGATTCTTATTTTAACGCAATCATATTCCACCCTTGTTCCTTCTCAACAATCCACCCTTATTACTTCATGTTGCGGCGTGCAACCCGATTCCACCGGACAATCACATTTCAACCTTATTACATTCTGTTGTGGTGTGCAACCCGATCCCACCATACAATTCACATTCCACCCTTATTTCTTCTCACATCAACCTTATTTCTTCTGTTGCGGCGCGCAACCCGATCCCACCGTACAATCACATTTCACAGCAACAATAACAGCCCACAATTCAATCACAAGGATTCATATCATCAAGAGTACAATTTCATAACAACCAAACAGTCATGTGTTCACAATAGTCTTTATCAACCATTAATTCAATCACAAAGATTTTCATCAACAAGAATATAAATTCATTAAATCCAACAATCCGTATGAAATCAAGCCACAATAAACCTTGCCAAACAATGAGTCATATACGATATTGCCATGGTCATTTAGTTCAATTAAATCAATTCATAACTCATTTTCATCACTTGTTACACAACCCTTAGCACTTAGATAAATTCACACATTTGGGTTCATTACCATTCTTTCATACCAACATATTCAAGCATTTAACGAACCTTGCACATGATAGATTAATCACAAAGAAATCACCTTTCACAATTTCACTTAACATGGTAATCGACTAAGATAATCAGAAAATGAAATCTTACACCTCAACATTGTCGGACAATCCATTCACGTATACTCAGCAAGAAACTCA
Organism: Nicotiana undulata; assembly: GCA_005239495.1. Classification (NCBI taxonomy): domain Eukaryota; kingdom Viridiplantae; phylum Streptophyta; class Magnoliopsida; order Solanales; family Solanaceae; genus Nicotiana; species Nicotiana undulata. The sequence goes on along the minus strand of ML258296.1, from coordinate 6,931 downwards.
TACCGAATGCTCGGACACCAACAAGGTCACTCTACGAAGATTAAAGTAGCCATACATACTTCGAGTCGAAATTCCCCTTTAATATCTATCACAATTCACCAAACCGTCTAGCACCGTCAATCTAGTCCACAATGTGACATATTTCACTTAGAATTTGGAACCATGAACATAACTCGAAATCATTTAGGCATTTTATCGAACGCTATGTGACCCTCCTTAGATTACTAACTCCCGTTTTTGTGAATAATTACCCAAACTCGTTTCCCTTTACTAGATTATGGAGTTTAACTCACATGCATGCAAGGTATCGGCTTTTATTTTCAAGAATCAACTTATGTGTTCTACCCCTTTTTAGCTAAAACCTGAAAATTAAAAGGAAATGGGGTGGGGACTTACCTCTTAGAGTGAAGAAGATGACAATTACTCGATAACTTCCAGGCCTGAGTGATATGATGGACCAATTTGATGAAGAAGAAGACTTTCTCTCACTAAACCCACTCTCTCTTCTCTCTATTTTTGTTCAGATAGATGTTAAAAATGAAGGGGAGGGGTGTTTTATTAAACTGGGGGTCGGGTGCAAAATTAGAAATTAAAAGAGCCCCGAAGCAAGAAATGCGGTCAGGAAGGTCCGCATTCCTGTCGCATAGTTGGCACTAAAGTGGACCAAAAGGGGGAACTGGACTGCCCTGGTATGCGACCATTATGCGGTCCGCATACATGTTATGCGATCGCATAGTGCATCGCATAACCTCCTCCGCAGAAAATGGAGATGCAAAGATGCGACAACTATGCGGTCCGCATTCCCAAAATGCGATCGCATCTTGGGCCGCATAGCTATCCTCAAATTGGACAGAAGGTTGTCCATGTATGCGACCACTATGCGGTCCGTATACCTGTTATGGGGTCGCATAACAGCACAATTCTGGAAAAAATTTATGTTTTAAGTCCCGGGGTACTTTTTACTTCAAAAAGGTCCGTTTTTAAGAATTTCTACAGTCATAACAACACAGGGACCTATTCGGGCATTATTTTAGACATGAAATTTTACGGGTCTTTACATCCTCCCCCACTTAAAATCATTAGTCCTCGAATGAGGATCGGGGAATCATTTTGGATAACACAATATGCTAACACCCAAATTTTCACTAACTCCGATATTTTCTGAAATTATTGCCAGAGTTTCCTTTGTAATTAGGCCTATCTACCTGTCAGAGAGTCCCCGAAACACATTTTTTAACAAATTTCACACATTTTCAATTACTCCAACAACTTGCACATAATTCAGTTATCTCATCAAAGTGTATATAATTCAATTACTTCAACATGATATACATAGTTCAGTTAACACCACAACTTGCATATCATTTAACTATCACATGAATTGCACATAATTTAGCTTACTTCAAGGAGCTGCACATTACCCAAATAATCACAACATACACAAATATGGCACAACTTGAGATGTTCCAATAGTAAGTAAATTAGGAGAGTGAAGTGTTCTTGCACAAAATTAAACACAAAGGTGTATTTGCTTAGAAATGGCAGTTCTCACGACCACTACTAGACTTCTTCAAACAAATGGGGATATTTTTCTTTCATTTCATTTTCCGTTTCCCACGTGGCTTCCTCGACTTGTTGACTTCGCCATAACACTTTAACATAAGCAATTTCTTTGTTTCTCAATCTACGGACTTGCCTATCAAGAATAGCAACCGGAACCTCTTCATATGACAATTCTTCATTAATTTCAATGGTCTCAACTGGCACGATGGCAGCTGGATCTCCAATTACCTTCTTTAGCATGGACACATGAAATACTGGATGCACTAATGACATTTCAAGGGGCAATTCCAGCCTATACGCTACTTGCCCTATCCTTTGAGCGATCCGATATGGCCCGACATACCTTGGGCTCAATTTCCCTTTCTTCCCAAACCGCATCACTCCCTTCATGGGAGACACCTTCAAGAATACCCAATCATATACTTGAAACTCCAAATCTCTACGACGAACGTCCGCATAGGATTTCTGACGACTCTGAGCAGTTTTCATACTCTCATGAATGACTCTAACTTTTTCCATAGCTTGATGTACAAGATCCGGTCCTAACAATTTCGCATCACCAACCTCAAACCATCTAATTGGAGACCTACACCTCCTTCCGTACAATGCCTCAAATGGGGCCATCTGAATACTAGCATGGAAACTGTTATTGTAAGAAAATTCTATAAGCGGAAAGTGATCATCCCAGCTACCCTTGAAATCTAAAACACAAGCCCGCAACATATCTTCAAGCGTCTGAATGGTCCGCTCCGCTTGACCGTCCGTCTGAAAGTTGTACTGAGATTTACCTGAGTACTCAAACCTTGCTAAAATTTCGTCCAAAAGTTAGTTGTGAACTGGACCCCTCGATCCGAGATAATAGAAACTGGAGTACCATGGAGTCTGAATATTTCTTTGATATATAACTGAGCGTACTGCTCTGGAGTGTCGGTGGACTTGACTGGCAACAAATGCGCCGACTTTGTGAGTCGATCCACTATTACCCAAATTGAGTCGAACTTGCGCTGAGTGCAGGGTAACCCTACCACAAATTCCATATTGATCATTTCCCATTTCCACATCGGTATTTCCATAAGCTGTGTCAACCCACCGGGCCTCTGATGTTCGGCCTTCACTTGATGACAATTCGGATACCTAGCCACAAAGTCCGCCACACCTCTCTTCATACCATTCCACCAATAAATCTCCTTGAGATCGCGATACATTTTCGTAGAACCTGGGTGAACAAAATACCTGGAATTATGAGCCTCTACCATTACCCTCTCCCGAAGATTATATACATCCGGAACACATAGCCTCCCTTGACACCGCAAGACACCGTCATCATTGCCGAGTGAAAGTGCTGACATCTTATGATTCAAAATTGCCTCTCTCAACTGTACCAATGCTGGATCTCTGAATTGCTTTTCCTTGACTTCCGCTACAAGCGAAGACTCTGCTCCATTATGAACCACAACATTCCTCTCATCTGACGTCGAAAGACAGACCACTAGACTGGCCAAATGGTAAACCTCCCGAGCCAAAGGCCTCTGACCGGCTTCAAAATGTGCCAAGCTACCCATGGATTTCCGACTATGAGCGTCGGCTACCACATTCGCCTTTCCTGGATGGTACAAAATATTCATATCATAATCTTTGAGCAATTCTAACCACATCCGCTGCCTTAAGTTCAATGCCTTTTGTTTGAATAAATACTGAAGACTTTTGTGGTCTGTGAACACGTCCACATGGACCCCATAAAGATAATGCCGCCAGATTTTCAATGCAAACACAACCGCTGCGAGCTCCAAATCATGCGTCGGATAATTCTTCTCGTGTTTCTTGAGCTGCCTTGAAGCATATGCTATTACCTTACCACGTTGCATCAATACACACCCCAAACCAACCCTTGAAGAATCACAATACACCACAAACCCTTCTGAACCTTCCGGCAAGGTCAACATTGGCGCCGAAGTCAGTCTTGATTTCTATTTTTGAAAGCTCTCTTCACAAGCATCGGACCACTGAAATTTAATTGCTTTCTGCGTCAGCTTAGTCAATGGGGAGGCGAGGGTAGAGAATCCCTCCACGAACCTTCGATAATACCCAGCTAGACCCAAGAAATTGTGAATCTATGTCGGGGTCGTTGGTCTAGGCCAATCCTTTACCGCTGCAATCTTTTGGGGATCAACCCGAATCCCTTCCCTGGAAACAACATGGGCCCAAAAAGGTGACTGATTCTAGCCAAAAATCACATTTTGAAAACTTTGCATACAACTGGTGTTGATGAAGAGTCTGCAGAACTACCCTGAGGTGATTAGCATGATCTTCCCGAATTCGCGAATAAACAAGGATGTCATCAATGAAGGCTATCACGAAGGAGTCAAGAAACGGCTTGAAAACCCGATTCATAAGATCCATAAAAGCTGTTGGGGAGTTGGTTAGCCCAAAAGACATTACCAGAAATTCAAAGTGCCCATAACGAGTCCTGAAGGCGGTCTTAGGAATATCCTGCTCCCTGATCTTTAACTGGTGATACCCGGACCGTAAATCAATCTTTGAGAAGAACCTAGCACTGTGCAATTGATCGAACAAGTCATCTATCCGAGGCAATGGATATTTGTTTTTTATGGTGACCTTGTTGAGCTGCCGATAATCAATACACATCTGAAGCGATCCATCCTTCTTTCTGACAAAAAGAATCGGTGCGCCCCAAGGCGACACACTTGGCCGAATGAAACACGTTTCTAATAGATCTTTCAATTGTTCTTTTAACTCTCTCAATTCTGCCGGAACCATCATGTAAGGTGGAATAGATATTGGTTGCGTATCTGCAGTACATCAATCTCGAAATCGATCTCTCTATCTGGTGGAATCCCAGGAAGCTCATCCGTAAATACCTCAAGAAACTCATTCACAACCGGCACGGACTCGGGAGCAGGCACCCCTGAAGTGGTGTCCGCAACCTGGACCAAATGATAGATGCACCCCTTCCGGATCATTTTGGAGGCCTTAAGATAGGATATAAACCTACCCCTTGGCACAACATCATTCCCCTTCCATTCAATAACTGAATCATTAGGAAATTCGAGCCTTATAATTCTGGTTTTGCAGTCTAGTTTAGCAAAGCACGAGTAGATCCAATCCATTCCCATGATAACATCAAAATCCACCATTCCTAGATCAATAAGATCGGCTGTGGTATCCCGACCACACACCATGACGACACAATTCCTATAGACTCGCACGACCGTAATAGAATCACCAATCGGAGTCGACGCAGAGAACGGCTCATGAAGTTGTTCGGGTTCTATCCCAAAACTTGAAGCAATAAATGGAGTAACATATGACAATGAAGATCCAGGATCAATAAGAGCATAAACATCATGGTTTGAACAGTCAGAATACCTGTGACAACATCTGGAGAAGCCTCAGCACTCTGGCGACCACTCAAAGCATAGAACCGACTGGGTCCCCCTTGACCCCGTGCTCTACCCCTAGCTGCACTGCGCCCTGCTGGTGCTGGAGGGCATGCGGAAGACGTAGCGGCTGACAAACTGGATGGCTGAGCAGTACCCCTACCTGTGCCTTGACTGGGCGCACGACAATCTCGCTGAACATGTCCCCTTACTCTGCATCTATAGCATACCGGGATATCCACGTAACAAGGCTCAGAATGAAACCTCCCACACTTAGGGAATGGGGCCCTCCGCTGCTGCTGGAACCTCCCACCAGAACGACCCGACTAATAGAACCTCCTGCTGTCTGAACCAGGCCCAAAGCGACCTCCTTGCTGATAACTGTGCCCTGATGGCGGCGCACTGGATGAGGACTGAGCATAGGACTGAGATGGCCCTGATGTCCCTCTCCCCAACGTTGATCTTCCTCCTCCAACTGAACTCCCGGGGTTTCCCGCTGACCGGGCCCTACTTCTACTCTCCCTCTCCATTCTTATCTTTAATTTCCGAGCCTCCGTAGCCTGGGTGAATCCCACAATCTTCCCATAGTTCATATCTGAGTGCAAAGCAGATGTAGCAGCCTCATTGATAACAAGGGACCAAGGCCCTGAACAAACCGACGAACTCTGGCCTCCATAGTCGGCATCATGTGGATAGCATACTTGGACAAGCGCACAAACTCCATATGGTACTCCCACACACTCATGTTGCCCTGCTTAAGGACCTCAATTTCTGCAGCAAGGGTTGCCCTAGTATCGGCAGGAAAGAAATGATCCATAAAAGCATCCACAAACGCATCCCACTTTGCCAGAGGGCTCCCCTCTCCGCGGGAACTCTCCCACATCTTGAACCACGAATATGTTGCTCCCTTCAAACGATAGGAAGCTAACTCAACTCCCTCTGCCTCTGTAGCCCTCATAACCCATAGAATCTTGTACATTTCATCAATAAAATCCTGAGGATCGGCCTCTAGGTCGGTGCCTGTGAACTCTAAAGGGGCTAATCGCAGAAACTGGTTGACTCTGGAACCCGAAGAATCCCCTTGCTAGCTAGAGGAAGCAGGGGCAGCATGTGATCTTTGGGCCTGAGAGGCCACTAGCTGAGTCAAAATCTGAATAGCTCCCCTGAGGTCCCCATCAGAAATACCAGGACTCGAAGCTAGTACTGAGGAAGGATCAGGAACATCAGCGGGAGGGACTGTGGCACCCTCCGGTGGAGCAGGAATTGGAACAGTTTGGCCTGGAATGGAAGGGTCAGGCAGATTCAGGGTCGGGGAATCATTCTCAACCGCACCGTCAGATAAGGAATTCGTGGCCACACTTGGGGTGGCATTGGCCTCTAGACCAAGTCGAGCTCTCTTCTTGGGTGCCATTTACTGAAAATTGGTACATCGCACGAGTTAGAGATAGACAACCTCACCTTTCACCACATCGCACAACATAGAATAGAAATAAAAGGGTACTTTCCTAAATGTCCATGTAGCCCCCTAATTATAGATGTGGTCGACAACACACCGATAAGAAGGGCTCTACTAGACACGGCTCCGAGACATCCTAGGACACTTTTAAAACCTTAGGATCTGATAACAAGTTCGTCACGCCCCAAAACCGAGGGACAGGACCGACACCTAACCGGATGAACCTAGTCAAGCGGACCTGGATTTCCTTTTCTACCCAATGCATTACCCCGTGTTCATAATACACATTGTTCTGTAGGAATTAGCCAATTTAGATTCAAAGTACGATTTACCACATAAATTCATTTTCCTCTTTTAACTTTAAACAATCGACGATTCAAAACATACAAGTTAAATACAACATTTCCGGTGCAATCCACAATTACGAGTGAGTACAACTACCGCCCAAAATATACTTATATATATATATGTATATATATATATATATATATATATATATATATATATATATATA
>MDKH01134080.1:0-16712 GCA_005239495.1 Nicotiana undulata | reverse complement strand
TATATATATATATATATATTGTCACAGGATACGTTATATATAATAAAGCAATAAAACAATTCTACACAAACCAGAAAGATAAACTACAACAATAAATAAAATAACCCAGTCGTATTTTCCAGACCTCAACTATAACCAAAATCTCACATGAATTTCCCAAGTTCCAAACTTCACTTTAAAATAACCAAAGGTGCATAATATGAGAACAATAGAGTAAAACAGTAAATTTTCCAAATCTTTGTATTTAAAATTAATAAATCATAAATGTCCTCACTTATCAATTACTTGTTGCGGCGTGCAACTCGATCCCGCCTGTCCACCCTTATCACTATCATTTATTTCACCTGTCCACCCTTATCACTATCATTTATTTCACCTGTCCAGTCACGACCCAAAATCCTAACTCAGGTCGTGATGGCACCCAACAGCGGGGTCAGGCAAGCCAACACTTATCTAACCAAGGTTTCTTTCTTATTTGATTAAATATTTCATCATATACAAAATTATGAGGTTTGAAACACAATATTGAGCAGATAATTAACCAATTTTAATCCGAAAGTAGTCGTAAAGAGGCATGAGTCAAAAATATATATACAGTCTATAATCCATGGTAACCACTACGTGTGTGCCAGGAACTAGTGTCACGAGTATCACATGCATACTAACTGGATATACCAAAGATAAAAATATACAATTCCCAATGTCTGAAATAAGTAGACGGGAAAATAAGCAAAAGAAACTCCATGGTGCTGCTGAGGATCGTCAGGAGAAGCAGCTCACCGTGAAGTAAAGTTCACTATATCAGAATCTATCTCCGGTATGGTAACCAGGTACACCAGCCTCAAGACCTGTACAATTAAGTACATAAGCGTAGCATGAGTACATGAATAAATATGTACCCAGTGAGTATCCCATCTAATCTCGAAGAAGTAGTGAAGAGAGGTCGACTTGACACTCACTAATGTCCAAAAGTATAATATAACAGGGTATAGCGAAAAACGGTAGGCATGTAAGACAGTGAACATCAAGTACGTAGAAAGCACATGAATCCAAGTAGATACAGAAAATAAATAGCGATTTCCGCTTTCGTTTCCCCCAAATATCTGTCAAGTCAATATCCACGAAACAGTACCAAATAGTCATGCACACACAGGATTAAGACAAACGGCCAGAGTCATAAGGATAATGTCTATGCACTGCCGAGGATCGAACGGCCCGTCCCATAAGTGCATTCTTACCATAGTACAACCTCATTTGTGCAATGTCGAGGGTCGAACGACCCGAACCATAAGTGCACCTTTCAAATCCGCTGTGGCGTACGGCCCGCTCCCATGAGAGTAGGGGAAATCACACTCCGCTCGTGGAATGTAAATTGCGAAGCGGTCACATGCACACACAATAATCTTAACATTTCCTTTCCATAATCATCTTCTTCCAAATTATCAAGTTTCATAAACCTCAAGGAAAACATACAACCTATAACAGGAATTCATAACATATAATTCATTACCGGGAAGAATATAAGGCATGCTATGGGCCTAACTACCCGGACGTAACAATAATAGCCGCTACGTACGGACTCTCGTCACTTTGTACGTACGTAGCCTCAAAAAAAATTACACATAGCATACATATCACCTATGGGGACAATTTCCTCTTACAAGGTTATAAAGGAGACTCACCTCGTGTCGAATCTACCTCTCGGACCAAGAATGCGCCCGAAACTCTAAACTCTACACCCGAGGACTCGTAACTAGCCAAATGTTATAGAATTATATCAATTCATGCTCAAAGTAGGGAAATTATACTATTCATCAAATAAATTCAACATTCTTGAAGAATTCCCAAAATTCAACCCCGGGCCCGCACGCTCGAATTCCGAAAATTCTCGAAGGAATCACTCACCCGTAGCCTAAGGATTGTTAATATATGATTTCTACTTGAATTCATAGCAATTAATGGGTAATTCATCAATTTTCTCAAGAACCCTAAGTTACTACCCAAGTCTTGATTTTTCAATGATTTAGTAGATAACTCAATTAGTAATTCATGCATTAAACTAGTATTAGTGTGGAATTAACTTACCTTATCAGCAGCTAGGTCGTGGAACCTCTTTCCCCAAGCTCCCAAGTCTTTAATGGAGATGAAGAATGAAAGAAATGGGTAAAATCCCGAGGTTTAAATGAAGACACATTGCCTGGCCTACAGCGATTCCGCACGTGCGGCTCAAGGACCGCGCCTGCGGTCTCGCGCCTGCGAGCAAAAGTCGCACCTGCGGAGCTGGACGAGTGGGGCTGAGGTCGCACTTGCGGAGGGAAGACCGCACTTGTGGCTCCGCTCTTGCGGACCTTTGTCCGCACCTGCGATAAAGGAGGGGCCTCACCTGGGGCCGCACCTGCGATGCTTGGGACCGCAGGAGCGGTCCCGCACCTGTGACTGGGCAACCGCACCTGCGGTCACACCATATCAGGTGCACCAGCTGGTTTTTAGCCCCGTTTGGTGCCTGAGAGGCACCTGGGCCCACCCGAGCCCCCATCCAAATATACCAATAAGTCCGAAATAATAATACGGACTCGCTCGAGCCTTCGGAAAACTCAAAACAACGCTAAAACTCAAAATCACACCCCAAAACCCCTAGAATCATAACTTAAGAACTTCAAGTTCTTGATTTCTATAACAATGCGCCGAATCGACTTATATTGCTTGGAATGACACCAAATTTTGCAGGCAAGTTATAAATGACATAACGAACTATTCCCTGTCTCGGAATTCCGTTCGGACCTCGATAACATAAAATCACGTTCCAAACAAAATTTCAAACTTAAGAAAATTCTTATTTCTATATTGGGCACTGAAATGCTCCTGGGTCATCGAAAACCTGTTCCGAACATACGCCCAAGTCCGAAATCATCATACGATGCTAATAGAACTATCGAAACTCAATTCCGAGGTCGTTTGCTAAAAATATTGACCAAAGTCAAACTTGGCCAAAAAGGCCACCCTTAAGGAACCAAGTGTTCCTATAGCACTCTAAACACTTCCAAATTCCGAACCACCCGTCCCCGCAAGTCATAAATCAAAAGAAGCCGCTATGAAAAGTATCATTTAGGGGAACGGGGTCCTAATACGCAAAACGACTGGTCGGGTCGTTAAACTCTCCCCCTCTTAAACTAAAGTTCGTCCTCAAATGGGTCTACAATCATACCTGAAGTGCTGAATAGGTGCAGATATCTGCTCCGTGTGAGCACGTGATTTTTGCCCAATGGAAAATATTCCTACAAATTCAAAATAGATTTTTCTAATTTTTCTAATTTTCATAGAATTTTCAAGAGTTTCTTGTTAATTGTTGTTTGCATATAGTTGCATATTTAATATTTTAAAATATCGAGAACAATACCAAAAAGTGTCTAAGAATTTCTTGTATAGCATTTTAGGTTTTAATTGCATTTAGGATTTAATTTCATAAGTTTATTGCGTTATCAAACAAAAAATAAAATAAAAAATATTGGTCATTTTTACATTTTTAGTTATGTTGCAAATTAATAATTTCCTTTCATTAGGTTTAAGTTAATTAATTAGATAGAAAAAATATTATTTTACAATTTAGATTAATGTAGGATTTAGGTTAGTTTTTACTTAAATTTATAAAACTAAAAAAATCAAGAAAATAAAAGTAGTGAGGAAAAGATGGTTCAAATCCGGATTGGGTCAAGAAAATAAAAGTAGTGATCCGCCCATACCCAGCTGCTGACCCGCCCTGACCCATGAACCGCCCCATCTCCATCTTTAAATCCTAGCTGTCCAAACATCTTGATCTAATGGCCCATTTATTTTCCCCACTTCATATAAAACCTTCATTATAACCCCTCCCCAAACCTAAACCTAACTCCCAAACGACGCCACCCTTCCCCCACCGTCTGTCGCCGCTTCAACCGTCCAAACTCGCCGGAATCAGGCGAGTCAACTCACAAAATTCACTCATGTGCTCCCTCCTCTCCCCTCTCGCCACGTAGCATATCAAACCTCTGACAACAAGAAGATTCCCTCCGATTCCACGTGCCTTTAACGATTTGTTGGATGAATGGGAGTCGTGGATTGAGGGATAATCAATCCATGCCCTCCATTTGTCCCAAAAATCGTTTTGCAGAAACAGATTTGAGGATTCATTTTTTCGGATTTGGGGGTGAAGGTAGAAGCCTCTAAAGGTGAGTATATATATCTCTCTTGGTGCGAAAGGGAAGGGGAAGAAAATTTTCTGGAAAAAAGTTTTTGAGAAAAAAGCTAAGGATAAGTTTTCTTCTAATTTTCAGATGAACTGGTTCTAATTTTCTTTTTTCTTTTCTAGTTATGATATTACTCTACAAAAAAAAAAAAGAGAAACAAATATAATGTTTAGTTTGAATTTCAGAATTTCATTCTTTTCCGTCTGCTTTTAATCCGGGTGTTCAAAGAATGGGGTTTGATTGAGTTCAAAGTAGATTGAGTTTTTCCGGCGTTGTTCGATTCTTGTTGCTGGTTCTCCGTTTTGTTTTCCTGCGTCGATTTCTGGGCTTCATTTGGGGCTCGTGTTTGTCGTTGTTATTTCATCAAGTTGTCAAGCTCCATCCATCTCCTTTTCTATTAAAATTTTATTTGGGTTCCTTTTATTTGTTCGTCGGTAACAGGTAATACCATAATCCTTTTGTAATTATTTTATTAGTATGAAGAAGTTGTGGATTCGAATCTGTGATGGATGTTTTTAAGTTCAAAGTTTGCTTTAGATGATTGAGATAGTGGTCTTTAGGTTGTTTGAACATTTTTTTAGTCAATCAAACTGAAAGTACTAAAATAATGTGATAAACAAAAGCATAATTAAAGACCCGCTTGTGTTTGGCATAGGAATTTACTTCTGCTCCTCTCTTCGCTGCACCTTTCCACATCTATAGCTATGGCCTGATTTCAAGTAATTTTCAGTGTTAAAAGGTTTATTATCTTCTACTTTTAAATAAATTTCGTAACTTCGACTAGCCTTAACGGTGTTTCATTGAGTTACCTGTTTTATGATGTTAATGTGAGATGAACAAAACTACGTTAGCCACATTAATTTTGATAGTTTTTGTTTTCATTAACGTGTTAAGGAGGGTTCTGTTTCGACGAGATTTAGTACCAAAATTGGTAAGGTTTGCTACTTAAAACTTTAGTTTCTTCTGATTACATGTGAGGCCTATTTCCATTCTTTGTGTTGATTAATGTAGTTAAATAGATTTATTTTGGTATAATAGCAAAGCAGCTTTAACTTTGATAAGGATACTGGAATCCTACTGGTTTATCTTTGTGAATTTTACTTGTTAATCGCTCTATATTTCTCTACATCCTAAAGAAGCTACACTTTTGTTTCGTTATGCTAAGGATAAGGTTATATTCTCACAACGCCCGATACGGTTTACGCGCTTTAGGCGCGATAAATAATGAATTATCGTGGCTATGGGTACGGTTTCCGTGGCATGATCACGATATGTAAATTCCATTTGAGTGTGCGTTTCACGTTACTCGACCTTATAATTTCAAACAACAATAAAAATTAACATGTTGTGAATTGCAGGTGCGTTTCATGTGACGCGATTCACAATGTGTATAAAATCGTAAGTCAAAGTTTGCGTGCGCATTCCATGTGACCCGGTTATAACTTTGTTTAATATTTAAAAATAAATATTTCGTAGGCCGCGGGTGCATTTCATGTGGCACAGTTTTCAACGTATACCAAAATGACAAGTGTACGATATCGTGATTTGTTTCAAAATAATTTTGTAAATAACTAAAAGCGGCTAGAATTTAAAAATGCACAATAGGTTTAGATATGTAGTAAATTAGATAATTAGGCCAATTATTAATCGTTGAGCGACCGTGCTAAAACCACGAAACCCGGAAATGCCTAACACCTTCTCTCAGGTTAACAAAATTCCTTACCCGGATTTCTGTGTTTCGCGGACTGTAAAACAGAGTTAAACTTCCTCGATTCGGGATTTTAAACTGGTGACTTGGGACACCATAAATTATTCCAAGTGGCGACTCTGAAATTTGAATAAAATAATACTGTTTCGATTGTCACTTAAATTGAAAAAACTCCCTTTATACCCTTCCCGGGGTAGTAAAAAGGAGGTGTGACAGCGCTTGGGACTCTGCTGGGGATCGAACCCAGAATCTCTGGTTCAGAGTTCAAGAATTCGAGCTTAGAATAATTGTTATAGTTGGCTTTCATTATTATCTGATTTGTACATATATCAAAAAAAAAAATCCATTACTTCTTTAGAAAGTTCTTCTTTGACCCAATTTTAAAAAAAATCCAAAAAAATATTTTCTATTACTTCCTTCTTTATAAAGTTTTTCTTTGACCCCGTTTTTAAAAAAAAAGACAAAAATATTACTGCCTTCTCTAGAAAGTTTTTCTTTGGCCCCAGTTTTCAAAAAAATCAAAAAATATTTTCCATTATTTCCTTCTTTAGAAAGTTTCCTCTAAAAAATCCAAAATATGCTCATTCTTCTTTCGGAAACCGAAATGAGAATTCAAGATTCAAAATATATTATTTTTCCTTTAGAAGTATTTATTTCATAAATTCAAAATAAAAGTCCAAATATCCAAAAATATTTCCTTTCTTTTAGAATTTTTTTTTGTTTTTTTTCCGAAGTTCCAGAAAAGGGGCGAAATCAAAAAACAATATTCTTTATAAGTTTTCCTTTCGGAAATTCGGAAAAAAATATTCAAAGATGAAAAAACAATTTCAAAGAAAAAGAAAAAAAAACGAGTTAGGTAGGTTTTTTACGATATTCCCAGTCTCCCGGAACTACGCTTAGTCTGATTCATGTGGAGCATGATACGTAGGCAATCCCATAGGATTCGATCATAACCATAAAATGAAAAAAAAAGAAAAATCAGAGAGAGAAAGAAAATTAAGAAAATCGAGTGGAAAGAAATAATGGCAAAACAAGAGAGGGAAAACAAGTGCAAAATAAGATGCAACAAAAAATAGCGATTGGGAAGGGAAAGGAAAAAGAGAGAGAATTGGAAAGCGTAAACGCGAAGAGTTAGTTGAAAGCCGGAACGAAGCATGCAGCCGCTCAAATGCATGACTAGAAACTTAACTGTCTAGGTGCATTGTATCCCAAATGTGTGGTTGCCTATCTATTAAATCTTTTAACGCTGACAAGTTTGCTGTAACAATGAATACAGGCAGGTGGTTAGTTTGTTTGGCATTATGGCAACCCACCCGTACAACACCAGGTCTAAAGACAAGTTGATCATGGCTGGCAAAGAACTTGATGCAAGTGTTATAGATCCGTCAAGGGAGGGATGAGAGTCTGATGTTAACCTGAAAGATGAGGTACATAGGTTGAAACATCAAATGGTAGAGATGTACTAAGCATGGATAAAGGGGCATCCACCACCATCATACCCCGCCAACCCTTCTTTCATCCCATCACTAGCCCAATCCCTAGAACCTCCCGCTATTGACTCATCTCCGCAATATCCACCAGGCTTCCCTCATTACCACCATTATCAGAGCACCACTTCCCAAACCACACAAGCACCACCAGCCAAACCAATCCCATACCCCCCCTCCACCATCCACCCCTGTTTTAGTAGTACCCCTGTCCGTTGCACTCCATCGATCCTCCAGTGAGCCATTATTCCATACCCAAGATAACCAATATTATCCCCCGGAGCCTTCTTTCAAGGCCCCAGACCTTTACTCCTACACCCCTCGTATTGACATCCCTTTTGAGACTGAGAAACCACCTAAAAACCTAGAGCGGGAGGAGATGTTCGGGAAGGTAAGAAGCCTGGAACAATCATTCAGGAACATGCAGGGATTAGGAGGCCAGGTGAGCATAGCCTACAAAGATTTGTGTCTATTTCCCGATTTTCAGTTGCCTGTGGGATTCAAAATGCCTAAATTTGACTTATATGATGGGCATGGAGACCCGGTGGCCCATTTGAGGGGATTCTGCAAAAATGAGAGGATCCGGTGGGAAAGATGAGCTATTGATGGCATACTTTAGCCAAAGTCTGACTGGAATAACAATGGAGTGGTACACTCGTCAGGATCATAGCAGATGGTATTCCTGGGATGATCTGGCCCAAGCATTCGCTCATCATTTCCAATACAACATCAAGATTGTTCCAGACCGCTTTTCTTTGACTAAGATTGAGAAGAAACCTAGTGAAAGTTTCAGAGAATACGGTTTTCGCTTGAGAGAACAAGCGGGGAGACTTAACCCCCTGATGGAGGAAAACGAAATGGTGGAGTACTTTCTGCAGGCTCTTGAGTCTACTTACTTTGTCCATCTGATATCGGCCATAGGCAAGTCTTTCAATAAGGTAGTAAATATGGGTGACATGGTGGAAGAAGGGCTTAAATCAAGCAAAAGCATGAGCTACTCGGCCATCAAAGCAACAACCCAAGCCATTCAGAATGGTACCGGGGGAGTGATTGGAAAGAAGAAGAAAGAAGATGTGGCAACAGTTGATTCAGGATAATGGTTTGGAATGAGGGGCCCGTCATCCCATTATACCCAGCCTCGACCCCATCACTGAACCTACACCCAAATTCCATATAATCCACCCCAACATTACTTCCCATTACCAGAACCTCAAATTTCTGTCCACCACGCCCAGTCATATACTCAACCTCCTTCCTATTCACAATGGCATGCCTCAGCCCCACAGAACACCTACCCAGCTCCACAAAATGCTTACCCACCCCCGCGATCGTATCGAAACCCTGTCGGTCCAGGTTTCCGGCCCAAACCAGTGTTCAGAAATGAGGGGTTGCAGCAGGAGAAAAATTTCACTTTGTTGGGGGAGTTTTATACCAGTTTATTCAAGAGGTTGAGGCAGTTGGATGTGTTGAGGCCAATTGAGTCGAAATTGACAAACCCTCCTCCAAAGAACCTTGATTACTCCTTGAGTTGTGTCTACTGTTCTGGTACTCCGGGACATGATACAGAGAAGTGCTGGCACTTGAAAAATGCCATCCAAGAGCTCATCGACACAAACCATATTGTAGTCCAAACCCCGGAGGCACCCAACATCAACGAGAACCCATTGCCAACCCACGATGAGACAAACATGATCGAGATAGTACATAAGGAGGGGGAACCTAAGAAGCCTTCACAATCTGTCATGATGATTCGGTAGTGAGGTCAAGCCAGTCAGAAAACCAATGATTGAAGGATCGGTGAGAAAAGTGAACACGACAAACGGTGGGCCATCTGTGGTAATTGAGAAAAGATCCCCAAGTAATATTGTAGCAAAGCAAGATAAGTCAAAGGTGGTCGTGCCAAGGTTGGCGATAAGCCTATCATAATTGTGGAGGGTGCCCGTACGGACCCTATCATCATCAAGCCTGTAATCCAGTTGCCGGTAGTCAACACTAAGGCTATCTCATGGAGCTACGAACGGGTGACAGTGACCTATAAGGGAAAGGAAGTGAAAAAGGAAGTCAATGAGGCCCAAGGGTTAACTCGTTCGGGGAGATGCTTTGCCCCGGAAGAGTTAAGGAAAGTTAAAACATCAAGAGATAACCCATTTCTAGTAAAGAAAGCAGTCACTGAAGAAGAAGTGGATGAGTTTTTGAGAAAAATGAAGGTACAAGATTACTCCATCATGGAACAGATGAGAAAGACGCCCGCTCAGATTTCTCTGTTATCATTATTGATCCATTCAGATGAGCATCGTCTGGCCCTGATGAAAATTCTGAACGAGGCTCATGTCCCCGACAAAATCTCACTGAACCATCTGGAAAAGATCGCCAACAAAATATTTGAGGTAAACAGGATCACCTTCTCTGATGGCGAGTTGCCCGTGGAAGGTACTGAACACAACAAAGCTCTCTATCTTACGGTAAAATGTGAAGATTCTGTGGTCACCAAGGTATTAGTTGACTATGGATCCAGTGCAAACATTTTCCCTCTCTCTACTCTAAACAAGTTAAAAGTTGATGATGAGAGGATTCACAAGAACAACATATGCGTCCGAGGTTTCGACGGTGGAGGAAAAGACTCGGTTGGCAATATAGTGCTTGAGCTGACAATAGGACCGGTGGAGTTCACCATGGAGTTCCAGGTATTGGACGTGGTCGTCTCTTACAATTTGCTGTTAGGTCGACCATGGATACACGCCGCCAAAGCAGTCCCGTCCTCTTTGCACCATATGGTCAAGTTTAAATGGGACAGAGAGGAGATCGTCGTGCATGGTGAGGAGAATTGTGTGCTCATAGTGATGACCATGTTCCGTTTACTGAACCCGAAGATGACAAAGGGCCTTGGGTCTATCAAAATTCTTAAACAGTGCCGGTCGAAAAGGTTCCGGAAGGGAAATGTATTCCAACTCTGAGGATAGCCTCTGCATCTATCATGGTGGCTTCTGAAATGTTGAAAAATGGCTTTGTGCCAGGTAAAGGTTTGGGTGCATCCTTGCAGGGTATCGTACAGCCAGTGTCCCTCCCTGAGAATTTGGCTACGTTTGGTCTTGGATTCAAACCCACAACGGCAGAAGTGAAAAGGGTTAAAAGGTTGAAACATAAGGCGTGGGCACTTCCGAAACCTATCACGCGTCTCTTTAGGTCTTTTGTTAAGCCCGGTGCCAGGAAACGCCCAGTGTCAACAGTTCCCAGTCCTGTGGTTGACATTGATCAAGAGTTGATTGAAAGGTTCCAGAGGTTGTTTGATGATGTGAACATGGTAGAAGTGGGAGGAGGGTCTAGCAAAGCAGATGTGGAGTTTGTCGGGATAAATGTAAAGCTTAACAATTGGAAGGTTACTCTTCTCCCTACTCGGAAGGAGTCTCGGTAGTTTATTTTGTTTTCCTGTCTAGTTGGGTTATTCCAGGGTTGTGACCCAGATATTGATTTTTTTGCTTGTTGATATACAAACCCTGTTATGCTTTATTTTCAATGAAATGCAATTTCCCTTTTCCATCATTTCTGATAGTTCTTATTTTTGCTTTCTTTTTTCTTTGTCCAGTTCTTTTTATGCTGGTTTTAATGACATGACATGCATGAGGAATCTTCGGCCCAGTCTTAAAAGTCAATATAATTCTGATATAATAATCCAAGAAATAGAGTGTGATAATGAAACAGAATATGATGAGGATGATGCATTTTAGGAAATTAGTAAGGAACTAAATCATTTTGAAGAAAAACCCAAGCCTAATCTGAATGAAACAGAAGCAATCAATTTAGGAGATCAAGATAATGTCAGAGAAACCAAGATAAGTGTCCATCTTGAACCACAAATCAGGGAAGAATTAATCAAAGCATTGTTTGAATATAAGGATATTTTTGCATGGTCGTATGATGACATGCCAGGATTGAGTACCGATTTGGTGGTCCACAATTTGCCAATTGACCCAGCATTCCCTCCCGTCAAGCAGAAGCTGAGAAAGTTCAAACTAACATGAGTGTGAAGATTAAGGAAGAAATCACAAAGCAGTTAGACGCAAAGGTCATTCAAGTCACGCGATATCCTACTTGGTTAGCTAATGTTGTGCCAGTACCAAAGAAAGCGACAATACCAAGGTGTGCGTTGATTACCACGATCTCAACAAAGCCAGTCCAACGGATAATTTTCCATTGCCTAATATCCACATTTTGATTGACAAATGTGCCAAGCACGAGATCGGGTATTTTGTGGATTGCTATGCGGGATAACACCACATTTTGATGGATGAGGAGGATGCAAAAAAGACAGCATTCATAACTCCATGGGGAACTTATTGCTACCGGGTAATGCCATTTTGTTTGAAAAACGCTGGGGCAACTTACATGAGGGCAATGACTACTGTGTTCCATGACATGATACACAAGGAGATAGAGTTTTACGTGGATGATGTGATCATAAAGTCAAAGAAACAGGCCGACCGCGTCGGAGATTTGAGAAAGTTTTTCCAAAGGCTCCGCAAGTACAATTTTAATCTTAACCCTGCCAAGTGCTCATTTGGTGTTCCATCCGGAAAGTTTTGGGATTCATAGTCAGTCGACGAGGCATTGAGTTGGACCCGTCAAAGATCAAAGTTATCCAAGAGTTGCCACCTCCAAGGAACAAGACTGAGGTGATGAGTTTGCTTGGGCGTTTAAACTACATCATCAGGTTTATTGCTCAACTCACGCCAACTTGTGAGCCCATCTTTAAGTCGATGAAGAAGGATGCTACGGTAAAATGGACCGATGAATGCCAGGAAGCGTTCGATAAAATTAAAGGGTATCTGTCAAACCCACTTGTGTTGGTCCCGCCAGAACCCGGGAGGCCTTTAATTCTTTATCTGACGGTCTTGGACAAATCGTTTGGCTGTGTATTGGGTCAACATGAAATCACAGGCATGAAGGAGCAAGCCATCTATTATCTCAGCAAGAAATTCACATCCTATGAGGTTAAGTACACTCCCCTTGAAAGGACATGTTGCGCCCTGACTTGGGTGGCACAAAAGTTGAAGCATTATCTGTCGTCCTACACTACTTACCTCATCTCTCGCTTGGATCCTCTAAAGTATATATATTTCAGAAGCCTATGCCCACTGTCACACCTCCTTTTTCACTACCCGGGATTAATGAAGGGTAATAAGGGAGTTTTTCCAATTAAAGTGACATAATTCGGTTTTTGGGATTTATTTATTAATTTCAGAGTCGCCACCCGGATTTTTGACGATGCTCTGGGACACCGTTTTGTTTTGAAAATCCCAAACCGAGGAAAATTTGACTCTGTTTTGATTTGTCTGCGACCAGAAATCCGAGTAAGGAATTCTATTAACCCGGGAGAAGGTGTTAGGCATTCCCGAGTTCCGTGTTTCTAGCACGGTCGCTTAATTATTAATATTTGGCCTAAATTATCTGATTATTTACGTGTTTTAGTCTATTGCGCATTTAGCCCTTTTTAATTTTTAACCGCTTTTGACATTTATGGACTTATCTTGAAAACAAGTCACGAGGACATGTACTTGTCTGCTTTTGAGCGTATTACAATTACGCCACATGAAATGCACCCGCAATTGCAACACGTGATTTTATTATGATTTGAAGTAAAAGATGGGGACATGAGTTGTCGCACCCGAGTGTAGATTACGTAGTCAAGACTAATGGTCATGACGATTTTATAATGCCTATTTGAGGCGGTATTCGATTATTCATTATTTTTCCATTCGAAGGAGTATTTTAGTTTTAAAATCAATTAGGACGTTTATGGATTTTATCTTGGACAAGTTACGATGGCGTACACTTGTTGTTTTTGAGCACATGGAAAACACGTCACATGAAATGCACCCATGGTTGCTATATGCGTTTTACTGGTTGTTTGGAGTTGAGGGTCGGGGGCATGAGTTTCCACTCCTGAGTGTAGTTTTATGGTAATTTTTGGACAATACTTGATTCTTTACCAAAATTTCAAACTAAAGGTATCATTCTACCTAAAGGGTTGACTAAAATGATATTCATTAGCCTAAAAGGTAGCATATTTCGGGCTATGGCCATATTTTTAGCCCCCATTAATCACTTAAGCCATCCTAGTTTGGCTCTTTTTGTAAGAAAACCGCTAATCAGGGAACTCCATTTTTTAAAATCTAATTTCAAGATCTTTTGTCACGACCCAAAATCTATAAGTCGTGGTGGCGCCGGACACCACTGTCAGGCAAGCCAACCCCTGATTTAGTTGAAATACTTTCCTGTTTAACATTTTCGAAATCGTTGCCTTTACTCGCATTTCATAATCAAATAAATAAATTCTCGTGAATTAAACACAACAGGAAATCATTTAGTATAATAAGATAAATCTCATCACCTCCCCAGAAGCCGGTGACACAAGTACATGAGCAACTTCTAAGAATTTAAACAATTATACAATGCTTGTCCGAGGAACAAATTGGACAAAGGCAATAAAGATAAAATGGAAATACATAGACGAGAGACTCTGTCAGCTGCGGAACGCCTCCGAATGAATGCAGCCCGTATAAGTCTCCGA
Source organism: Nicotiana undulata (assembly GCA_005239495.1). Classification (NCBI taxonomy): domain Eukaryota; kingdom Viridiplantae; phylum Streptophyta; class Magnoliopsida; order Solanales; family Solanaceae; genus Nicotiana; species Nicotiana undulata. The sequence continues at coordinate 2,726 of MDKH01134080.1, read as the reverse complement.
ATCAATCGCCGTGCTATAAGGGTACATGTGCAACAAAATGCACAGAAAGTGTAGTATGATTACATATATATATATATGTACCCAGTGAGTATCCCGTCTAATCTCGAAGAAGTAGTGACGAGAGGTTGACTTGACACTCACTAAGGTCAAACAATAATAATATAAGACAGGATATAATGAAATACAGTAGGCAGGTAAGGCAGCGAGCAGAAAATACATAACAACTACAGAAATCCAAGTAGCTACTGAAATTACACAACAATGTACACTTTTCGTTTTTCCAAGCATCTGTCAAGCCAATACCTTTCAATCCGCCGTGGCGTACGGCCCGCTTTCATATATATATACTACAAGTACTCTACCAATCCACTGTGGCGTACGACCCGATCCCATATATATATATATACAAATACCTCTTAAATCCGTCGTGGCGTACGACCCGATCCCATATATGTACAATACTTTTCAACTCCGCCGTAGCGTACGGCCCGATCCCATATATATTACAAATACTTTTCAACTCTGCTGTGGCGTACGGCCGTACCCCATATATATTACAAATACTTTTCAACTCCGCCGTGGCGTACGGCCCGATCCCATATATATTACAAATACTTTTCAACTCCGTCGTGGCGTACGGCCCGATCCCATAAGAGTGGGAGAAATCACACATCGCTCGTAAAAAGTAAATTGCGAAGCGGTCACATGCACACAAATTATTGTTTTCTTTTCATATTACTTTCCATAAACAAGTTCTTTCGTATTACTTCCCGTAAAACAATTCCTTTTCATATTACATTTCCGTAAAAAAATTCCTTTCCATATTATTTTAAATTTCCAAAAATCTCAAAGAAACAAAACTACGTATAACAGGATCTCATAACATATAAAACTTTATAGCGAAGAACATAAGGCATGTTGTGGGCCCTAAAACTACCCGACATGGTATTATAGTCGCTACATACGGGCTCTCGTCACCTTGTACGCCCGTATCTCCCCAAGACAATTACACACAGCATATAGAACACCTATAGGGACAATTCCCTCTTACAAGGTTAGAAGGGAGACTCACCTCGCTCCGAAGCTCCATAACCAGCTTCCAAGCCCTTCCGACGACTCCAATGGATGCACAACGCCCCCAAACTAACCAAACAACGACAAACCAATAAAAATATACTCTAATATTTGCTAAAAATTCAGATTATATAATTTCCCAACTCCGCTCAAGGAATTAACCAAAATGCCCTCAGGCCCACGTGCCCGGATTTTGAAATATCTCGAAGATAAATTCTACCCATAACTTTACTAACTCAAATATACAATTTGTTACAATTTTCATGCTCAAATTCATGGTAAAAGTCCAAAATCCCAAGTTCTAGGTCTTCCCCAAAAATCCCAAATTTATAAAAAATTTCCATGTCTAAATCCATGTAAGATCACATATTTAGCTCAAAACTAGGAAGAAATCAGTTACCTTGTGTTTCTTGGTGAAAATCCCTCCTTGAGCTCTCCAAAATCATCCAAGCCAAATGAAAGAAATGAAAGAAATGAGCCAAAATTCGTGTTTAAAGAATCTGCCCATGCTTCATCGAGTTGTACTTTGCACTTGTGATGTGCAGGTTGTACATCCTATTACAATTTTCCTTTGTTGAACACTTTCTGTTAAAACGCCCATAACCTCTTGTAGAAATATCCAAACAAACGGTTTGATGATATAGAAACTAGAGTCGAAGATCTTTAATTTGATAGGCGGTACACCATAGAACGCTTTATATATCCCGAAATATGAGCTTCTAAAGTCAGCTCCATGCATCAGAAAATTCTGGCGAAACAGCTCCACCAGCCATCTTCAATCGGTCATAACATTTTGAACAAAACTCCAAATGATAAATGGTTTAATGTTCTGAAAACTAGACTTCAAGATATATAACTTTCATGTTTTGCAAATTTTTAGATTCCTTATATATTCATATATATACACTTCCAAAGTTAGCTCTTCGATGCATAAATTGCTGTCCAAAAGTGCAGCATACATTTCTGCAATTTTTTCCTTTTTTTTTGTCTGAAATTCATTTCGTTAACCTTCCGAAATCTTCCTGAGGCCCTCGGGACCTTAACCAATTATACCAAGATGTCCCAAAACATGATACGAACTCGCTCGAGGCCTCAAATCACATCAAACAACGTCAAAATCATGAATCTCACTCCAATTCAAGCTTTATGAACTTTGAAATTTCAAACTTCTACATCCGATGTCGAAACCTATCAAATCACGTCCGATTGACCCCAAATTTTGCACAAAAGTCATATTCGACATTACGGACCTGATCCAACTTTCGGAACTGGAATCCGACCCCGATATCAAAAAGTCAAATTCTCGGTCAAACTTCTCAAAAACCTTCAAATTTCTATCTTTAGCCGAATGACTTCAAAATGACCTCCGGACATCCGAATTCACTTCCGATCGCGCTCCCAACTCCAGAATCACCATACGAAGCTATTCCCAGACTCAAAATCCCAAACGGACATCAATATCATTGAAATGCGCTTCAAGCCAAACTTAGGAAATTTCTTCAAAAATGCAGACTTCCACAATATACACTGAAACGCTCCCGGGTTATCCAAATCCCGATCCGGACATATGCCTATGTCTGAAATTATACTACGAACCTGCTGGAACCTTCGGATCCTGATTCCGAGGTCGTTTACTCAAAATTCCAATCTTA